>BJCM01065055.1:0-10369 GCA_018326385.1 Flaveria bidentis | reverse complement strand
GTACGACTAGACCATGCGTATGGTTCAATCGTACGACTGGACCATACTTATGGTTCAGTCTTACGGATGTCCCAATCGCATCTCTCAGTCGCACGACTGGTCCATTAGCATGGCTCAGTCATACGACTGAGTCTCATTCGCATATGCTCCTGCGAATGACCCAATTTCATGTGTTTACAACATATCAGGTGTATTACATTAAGCCTAGACTATTCGTCAAGCGACGAACACACTATATATCACTATATATGCTCCAACAGTCATTTATGTCTAATTTTGCCAGTAAATTGTTCTGTCTCAAATTAGACACAAATGAATCCCACTTCTCTGGCAGACCATCGGCAAAGCTTGAGACCTTATCTTCTATTGACGTTGTGACCCCATAAGTGTGCAACTCACTCATTAAATGGTAGAATCTGTCTATGACATCATCCAAGCTCTCTTTACCCATCGAAGAGAAGTTATCAAACTCCTTCTTCAAAGCTTTTGCCTTTAGAGATTTTAATGATGCATTCTCGTTGTATCGTTTCTCCAAGGCTTCCCATAACTTCTTTGCCTGTTTTTTCTCAAAAAACTAGTTGAATATATCCTTAGGTATCAATTGAGTCAATAGAGCATACACTTTCTTCTCAGCATTGTACTTCATCTTCTGGCTATCAGTCATGCCAGCCAAGGTAAATTTAACACCATCAGCACCAACCAGCATGCTATAACCTGTCTCGATTGATTCCTATAGATTGAGATCAACTCCATTTAGATAAATCTCAAACCTTTGCTTCCATTTTGGGTAATCAACTAACGTTATAAGTTTAGGGGGCTTATTGTGATTCCCTATTTCATTTTATAGAAGCAAAAGGTTCTGGATATGAGTGTCTCTACCGGGAGTAAACGTAGAGTACTGATCTTCTATTTCTATAAACGTTAAACTTTAACTTAAGACTTATTCACTCGTGCGAATGGAGAGATGCGAATGGGCCAGTCGTGCGATTGAACCAACGCGGATGAGTCAATCGTGCGATTGGACTAATGCGGATGAACAACCGTGCGATTGGACAAATGCGGATAGACAATGCGAATGGGTTGGTTCAGTCATACGAATGGATGGGCGACTGAGTTCAATCGTGTGTATGGGATGTGTGATTGAGTTCAGTCGTGCGATTGAGCCAATCGTGGGACTGAAGGCTGTTGTTTTTGAAAATTCAAAGGTTTTTGATACTTTGACTCAAAAACACGAGTTTCAACAACCCTAATCTGCCGTATGCCAAAAAACTTAAACTTTTAGATCTGGAGACACTGAAAACACTGTTTACTCAAAAAATGTGACTCTTTTGAATGAAAAACATGATTTTTGCACCAAAACCAATCGAATCACACGCAAAATCAAGAGCCAAAGCTCTGATACCACTTGTTAGGAACGTGTACGTACAGAGTACTAACTGATAATGGTGTATACCCAATCAAATAGTGCGGAATCCTATTTGATTGGCGATCCAATCAGTGAGAACGCAGTTTCGATCAATCCAGAGATTAAAGAAACGTTATGAGGGATTAGAACACGAACAATTTCGATCTATGAAGTTGGAACAGGTTCTCTAGGGTCTCTGGATGGCTAGGGTACATATGTGAGTCTAAATTTTTCAAGTGTCCCGTTTTTCCACGAATTAGGTGATATTTATAGGTTAGGGTTTGTCAATCGTGCGACTGAACCATTAGTATGGTTCGGTCGTGCGACTGAATCATACGATTGGTCCATACGCACGACTGAAGGTTCAGTTGTGCAACTGAGCCAATCTTACGTCTCAATCGTACGATGGGTCAATTAGCATGAAGTATTCATACGTATGGTCCATTAGCATGGTCCAATCGCATGAAGACTTCATACGATTAAGTTTAAACATATTTCTCAACCATTCTTGACTAAGAACTATGTAAACAACCACAAACCTATATAGTTAGTTCAATATGCGTTATTACACAATAAACAATAAAATATTAAACATCAATAGCATCAATCACATATTGCATTCCATCCAACTCATTCATTACATATATGTAAGACATGAAAGACATTTTATATTAAGCTCCTAAACTAGGCACATATGTATCAACAGAGCACCATACAGATTAGCTCTGAAAGAACTGCAAGAACTGTCTACTCAACTACAAGAACTCCTAGATAAGGGATTTATCAGACCTAGATCATCTCCATGGGGAGCTCTAGTCCTGTTTGTCAAGAAAAATGATAGGACTTTTTGTATGTGTATTGATTACCATGAACTGAATAAAGTGACGATTAAGAACCGTTATCATCTTCTCCACGTTGACGATATGTTTGACCAACTTCAAGGGTCAAGTTTCTATTCCAAGATAGATTTGAGATCTGGATATCACCAATTGAGAGTCCGAAAAGGAGGACATATCAAAGACAACATTCAGAACTTGGTACGGTCACTACGAGTTTTTAGTTATGCCTTTTGGGTTGACCAATGCACCAGTGGTGTTCATGGATCTCATGAACCGAGTGTGTAAACCCTAACTCGACAAGTTTGTCATCGTGTTTATCAACGACATCCTAATATATTCAAAGAACAAGGAGGAGCATGAGGAGCACCTTCGATTGATTTTGGAATTACTTAAACAAGAGAAACTATATGCCAAAATTTCATAGTGTGACTTTTGGATTCAAGAAGTCCAATTCTTGGGTCAAGTGGTCAATGAGAAGGGTATATATGTTGACTTGGGAAAAATAGAAGCCATCAGGAACTAGGCTATGCCAAAGACTCCAACTGAGTTATGATAGTTTCTTAGATTGGCTTGGTACTACCGGTGATTTATCGAAGGGTTTTCGAAGATCTGTCAACCACTTACAACATTAACTCATAAAGACACCGCGTACAGTTATTGTGACAAGCAGGAGTCAACATTTCACTTCCTAACACAAAAACTTTGAATGACACTGATACTATCCTAACCTGAGGGAACAGATGATTTTGTAGTATATTCCGATACTTCCATACAAGGTCTTCGTTGTGTGCTAATGCAACGTGAGAAGGCCATCATATATGCCTCCCGCCAGCTAAAAGTTCATGAGAAAAACTACACGGCACACGACTTAGAGTTAGGAGCCGTTGTGTTTTCACTCAAGATATGGAGAGATTACTTGTACGGTACCAAGTGCACCATTTATACCGATCACAAGAGTCTTCAATATATTTTTTAGTAGAAGGAGTTGAATATGAGACAACGTCGCTGGGTCGAGTTGTTGAACGACTATGACTATACGATCAAGTATCATCCCGGTAATGCTAATGTAGTAGCTGACGCCTTAAGTCGAAAGGAAACATCTAATCCAAAGCAATTTCGAGCATTATAGCTGACCATTCACACCACATTACCTGATCAGATACGTAATGCTCAGCTTAAGGGTTTGAAGGATGAGAACCTGAAAGCAGAGTCCATGCGAAGCATGGAAAAGCAGTTAGAGATCAAATCTAATGGAATCTGTTATTTCATGGAACGAATATGGGTTCCTTTGTATGGGAACCTACAAGAACTAATGATGGATGAAGCCTATAAGTCTCGATATTCTATCCATCCAAGTTCAGACAAGATGTATCACGATCTGAAAGTTCTTTATTAGTGGCTAAACATGAAAGCTGACATCACCACCTATGTAAGAAGATATTTAACCTATTCTAAGGTTAAAATGGAGTATCAAAGGCCATCTAGTCTACTTCAACAGCCAGAAATTCTGTATGGAAGTAGGAGCAGATTTCAATGGATTTTATCATGAAGCTACCTTGCGCTCCTAGCAGATGTGATACCATTTGGGTAATAGCAGATCACTTGACAATATCCGCACACTTCCTAGCAATTAGAGAGTCTGATAGAACAGAGAAGTTAACTCGCATCTACCTAAGGGAAATAGTCTCTTGGCACGATTTGCCAATTTCCATCATCTTCGATCATGACGCTCGATTTACTCACTTCTAGCAATCCTTGCAACAATCATTAGGAACAAGGCTAGATATGAGCCCCGCATATCATCCTCAAACCGATGGTCAGAGTGAGCTTACGATACAGACTCCGGAAGATATGTTACATGCTAGGGTAATTGATTTTGACAGCCATTGGGAAACTCATTTACCGTTGGTCAAGTTTTCTTACAATAACAACTATCACACATCGATCAAACATGCACCATTTGAAGCATTATATGGACGTAAGTGTCGATCACCTATTTGTTGGGCAGAAGTTGGAGAAAGTCAACTTACCGGTCCTAAACTTGTGCATGAAATGACTGAGAAGATAGTACAAATTCTTAATCGCAAGTCAGCAGCATGAGATCGACAAAAGATTAAGTAGATAAACGTCAC
Source organism: Flaveria bidentis (assembly GCA_018326385.1). Lineage (NCBI taxonomy): Eukaryota > Viridiplantae > Streptophyta > Magnoliopsida > Asterales > Asteraceae > Flaveria > Flaveria bidentis. Next base: position 5,993 of record BJCM01065055.1, on the reverse strand, counting down.
AAACCGTTAGAATTTCAAATTAGTGACAAGGTAGTTTTGAAAGTGTCACCTTGGAAAGGTGTAATTTTTTCGGGAAATGTGGAAAGTTAAACCCACGCTAAGTTGGACCTTTTGAGATTGTCAAAAGGGTTGGCCCAGTAGCCTATCAGTTGGACCTACCCAAATAGCTTAATGGAATACACAATGTGTTCCATGTTTCGAACCTGAGGACATGCCTTATAGATGAGACTCTTATTGTTCTGTTAGATGAGATACACGTGGATGAACAACTGTGTTTCATTGAGGAACCGGTGGAAGTTATGGACTGAGAGGTCAAAACTCTCAAGCATAGTCGTATTCTTACCGTCAAAGTCCATTAGAACTCAAAGCATGGACCATAGTTTACCTAGAAACGCGAGGACCAAATGAAGAAAAAGTACCCCACAACTATTGAAATAACAAGCATCTACTTCCTAAGGTATCATTTTTTTTCTTTTCAAGATATATTTTCCTTAAATTTCGAGACAAAATTCCCTTCAACAAAGGGGATGCCGTCGCAACTCTCGCGAAACCTCATGTTTCTTTGTTTATTTCTTTGTTTTGAGTTCCTAAACAAGCTTCTGAAATGCCCTTCCATAGTAGTTGTTAAACCTTACGATCTGTATTAATCTAACATTCTAATTTTCGGGACAAAATTTTCTTTAATGAGAGGATGATGTGATAACTCGAGTTTTCAGGTTATTATCATTATCGTTATCCAACCTTATCTGATATTTTATAAAAATTAATAAATAAATATTCTTATTATTAAATGTTAATGATGTATCATATTACCTATTAATAAGTAACTCTAATGTGATCAAACTAAATTAACTCAAAATGCAAATTACATTAATTGAGGGACTAAGGGTGTCAAATTGTCAGAACTTATTCAATTAAATAACTAACCCAACCCATCCACGGCTCCCTTCATTCATCGCGAACCCCCCTCCCTAACCCTAATCGTGCTCTGCCATCAACGGCGGAGGCGAAGCTTTTAAAGGGCCGGGGGGCCGCCGCTCCTCAATTTTCTCGTCCGTAGTGTTAAATATTAGCCCGATATTGTAAATCTTTGGCCTGATAGTGTCAATTTTTATATAAATATCGAGTTCGCCCCCTTAAAAAAATAATTTCGCCCCCGCCCCTAAAAAAATAATTTCGCCCCTGCCAGCTTTTCCCCAATCACAACATTGACAGCCTTCATTCGCAGCCACGTCTATCAATAGTTTCTCCTTCTAAGGTTGCATTCGGTGAAAGGATCTTTCGTTGTGAACCTCACCTCTCCGGCAGGGCCATTTGGTATGAATTCTACTCTACTTTATTCATATTTGCTACATTACGATTGCAGGCTGCGGTTTTTCGTACGTTCACGTGTGCGGGTTCATGGGTCGAGGCAATCGAGTTATGTAGGTGTGCGTTCGGATGTGCGTATGTATATTGTGTTTGTGCGTGCCTTGTAGCTATGTGTGTGCAGATATATATATATATACATGTTCGACCATGTGCTTGTGTGTGTTCTCCATATGTGTGTGTAAATTGCATAAGGGTTATGTGAGCTGCGTTGTGTCACTAATGAGATTATGTATGCATTGAGATTATATATATATATATATATATATCGTGTGTATGTATGTATATTGGTATGGAAATAGTGGGTTAATGGATTAAAACTTCGATTATGCATGCATGGATGTCATGTGCCATCTCCAAACAATTTTAGATAACTAAAACGTGATAGGTGGGGCATAGGTGTGCATATGTATGTATATGCATGTGTGGTGTATATTTGTGGTGTGGGCGCATGGGGTGATTTGTATGTGGATGCATGTATTTTAGCCGTGTATGTTTTCTGTTGTGCATACGGTGGGCGCATGATATTTTTTTAGATTGGGCACATGAGACTTTATTTTTTAGTTGGGTGCATGGAGGCGACTTTAGTTTGACGCATGGTGTGTGTAACATTATTAGTCATGTGTGAGTTATTGTGTGTGTTTTAAATAGGTATGTGATTACTGGTGAGTCATGTGTAATATTATTAGTCATGTGTGAGTTATTGTGTGTGTTTTAAATAGGTATGTGATTCCTGATGAGTCATGTGTAACATTATTAGTCATGTGTGAATTATTGTGTGTGTTTTAAATAGGTATGTGATTCCTGGTGAGTCGGAGGGATATCAAGCGCGTACACCGTAAACAAACCGCGATCGTGAACCGTTTCATTTTATTCCGAGTAATAAATTCCATTACTAATATTTAATCTTAAATTAATATTAAATGAAACTCAGGTTAATTGGAACCTGATCCTTTGTGCTTACACTTGATTGTTGCAACACATTCAAGGTGATTCTTCACAACCCCACTTTTACTTACTTTCCTTTTTGGGGGGATAAGAATGCAAACTATTTCTATTTACTAGTTTTAGTATTATTGGTATATCGTCTGTTACGATAGTGCAAATATTATCATGCAAGTCCTTACACACTTGAATCGTTAATAACGGGTTAGCGAGGTAATTTTGAGTAGTACTACTAGGTTTGACAAACCCCACCCGTGTTAGTCGCGCTAACTTGATGGGAGGACAAATGGATGTTTAATTGACCTAACATTTTGCCAATGTCTGTGTTAGACGTGGTGGGAAGGCAAACAACTTACAAACAGTCAACTTCAGTTTGAAACGCTAAGTAACTTGATTATAGGCTAGCTAGCTATCGATATGCTTTAATTACTTTACCATGCAAACATTTTCAAACATATTATTTTTTATTACCAATACTTTAGCATGTTTTATCAGGTGACAGGAATACTTAAGGTTAGACTGCATGGCTAAGGATTCACTCAAGACATGCATCATAAACTTATTTTCTTGTATTGAATATTTTTATTTGAGAGTTGTATTTTGTGAGACTTTTAGTATTGGGTTAAAATTTTATTTATATTCTTTCACCCTAGTTATTATTTCAACTATATTTTACTTTGATTAATGTTCAAACGTTGATTTAAATTCATATATTGTCGTTTGATATGACCATGACTGAGATCCTGATTTGTCACGCGCCTCGCGGTAGAACCCCATCGATGGATTTTGAGGGAGTGACACCATCACCATCCTTGACCACCACCCCTCTTGGCTCTCTCTCTCTCTCTAGGTTAACGTACAACCGTCACCACCATCTCCTACACCAAACTGATCCTCACTTTCAAGAACAACATATCCAAGGCTAGTCAAGCAATTCTCTTAGTTTCTTTCATCAATACTCAAGGTTTGATTTATAAAGCCACTATATAAGAAGTGTATATATGTGTTTAAGTAACACACATAAACCAACTCATCAATAATGATCAAGGTTAATTGCCAAAACTCATGAACAAGTGATTTTTATTCAAAATACAGTAAGAAAGGAATTGAAAATTTGAAGATTTTATAAAAATCAAAGATTTAAACAATAATACAAGAATTTAAGGGCTGAAAACATGAACATTCATGATAAATTAGATTAAGTACTTAATTGACTTTGATTGTGGGATAAAATTTGAAACTTGTTGAGAAATATTAGAAAATGTAATTTGTAAATTTTGATGTAATAATATTTGGTAGATTAATTTATATAATTTATTTAAAAAAATAAAAGGAAATTTTTATACAGACGACCTGAACCTATTAGAAATCTAGAAAACTTATATAGTAACCCTTATATTTTCTATAAATTCCAAAATAAGTCCCGTGATTTAATTCTCATATATGACTAAGTTATATATTTTATAACATTCTATAAACAGAAAATCAAAAGAAATAGTAAAACAGTATGATAAATCATGAACATTTTACATAAAATATGATGCACATAATAAAATAGTGTGTATGAATTTTGGAATTTTTAGAGACATTTAACTATTTCTCCTAATTTTTATGAAATTTGTAAAAAACTTAGTAATTCTCATGTTATGAGTTATTGACCTAAACATTTATGAGATGATATAGATTAGTAAAATTTGGTGATTTTTGGATAAGAGAAACTATCGGATTCAAATTTTGATTTAATTTGTGATTTAAATGTTGAAAATTTAAATAAATAAATTTATTCTAACAAATCATTATTTTATAAAAATTATTTGACATATTGGCTAGAAGTAAGGTGTGTAACATAGTCCCTTTTTTATTTATAACTTTTTGGGAGGAAAACATACATTTGTGTTGAGTTGGATGTATTTCTAAAAGCTTTTGATTTGTTACTTTCATAATGATACAACCATTAATTCGGATGAGGAACCGTCAAATAATATAGGTAGCGCTACTTAGAAAATATTAACCTGCATATGTTGATATGAGGGCAATAATGTTATATTATTTGATTACATGATTTGTATCTGACAGTTATAGATCACTTGACATATGTGCAGGTTTGGTTGTGAGTTTGTTATATTGCATCAATTCAAATGATTTATATTGATTAATAAAACTTATATTCTCACCAACTTTATGTTGACTATTTAAGTATGTCTTTTTCAGGTAACCAACATGTTTTATAGTTTTGTATATACGTTCAATCTAATTGATGATTGGTTTGGTTACATATGGCAATTATGTGTTTGGATAATAGTAGCTCATCTTACTTCAGTTTGTTTGTGGATATCCACATTCATCACTAGCTTAAGAAATGTAAAGTGTTAAAGACGCTTATGATTAGGATTACAATTGTATAAGTCTAATATGTTAGACCAAATTTTGTAACTTGTTATCCTATAAATTATATAATATAATGAAAAAGTAAGGTTTAGTTATTATCTTGATTTCTATGGTATGATAATCAATGAGTTTTGAACTAACAAGTCACATCTAGCATTTCACGCTTTCACCAGGATGTGACACAGAGGCTCTAAATTACTTTCGTGGAGTTTTCATGGAAATATCACCAAGTATGGATAGTTACAAGGATAGGGTTAGTTGTGTAGGCTTAAGGTTAGTTACACAACTGTATATTTATCAATTCTAAGTGACATCATTTACTAAGGGGTAACTTTAGTCACGGGAATTGTAACACACGGTTATTTCTTTTAAAACTAGTAAAGAAGAATAAAGTGAAGAAAAAGAAAGAAAATAATTTTAACCAAAGTTGAGGGGTTAAATATGTAAAAGATACAAAATTTTATTTATTTTTGAACAAAAGTTGCATGGCCGCCCATGCCATGCCACTTTTCACCTTTATGAAGATCGGATTCTAGAGAGAGAAGAGCCGAGCTCGGATTTGAAGAAGAACAAAAAGGAAAGTGTGAATTTAAAGTAAGAATTCATGTGTTTATGATGTTCTTAACTGGTTATATCCTCGGTCGTATGCTAGGTGAGAACTTGTAGCAATCGGGTTTTGAAGGAAGTCTTACCCGAAGAGGATGCTAAGGTGGGTTCAAGAACCCTTTTTTTACTGGTTTTACACTGCTTTGGGGCTGGAAATACATGTACGAACGATTTTATAAAAGTTGGGTTTATACTCGTATGTATGTATGTATGTATGTATGTATGCATGTATGTATGCATGTATGTATATATGGATGTATGTATGAATTTATGTATGTATGTATGTATGTATGTAGGTATGTATGTATGTATGTATGTATGTATGTATGTATGTATGTGTATGTATGTATGTATGTATGTATGTATGTATGTGTATGTATGTATGTATGTATGTATGTACGTATGTATGTACGTATGTATGTACGTATGTACGTACATACGTACGTACTTATGTACGTACTTATGTATGTATGTACGTACGTATGTATGTATGTAGGTATGTATGTATGTATGTATGTATGTATGTACGTATGTATGTATGTACGTATGTATGTATGCATGTGTGTATGTATGTATGTATGTATGTGTGTATGTATGTGTGTATGTGTGTATGTATGTATGTGTGTATGTATGTGTGTATGTATGTGTGTATGTATGTATGTATGTATGTGTGTATGTATGTGTGT
>BJCM01065054.1:0-14130 GCA_018326385.1 Flaveria bidentis | reverse complement strand
TATTCTCTTCATCAACTAAAATGGGATTTTGAATTCGAAACATATTTTAATTAGTGTTTGTGGGCTATGCCTCTAATTAAAACACACCTATGCGGGCCCAACATAGCATGTTTCTGAGTTTCTGGGCTTGAATCTTAATTAAAAGTCGGTATAGGCTAATGACTTTAAAAGGTTAATTAAGCAATCCCATAGGCCCACTTAAGACAATAGAGCCCAATTTCAAATTTTTCAAAGAAAAAAGATAATTGGCATTTGGTGGTACATATGTTGCTGTGAGAATTCTAATTCTAATTCTAATATTCTAATATATTGTATATATACTTAACCTTAAAAAAACCGATCTATCACGTGTCTTCATTCTATTGGTCTGCAAAAGTATAATTTTTTCTGGATTTAATTTTAGATAAATAGATCATGTTTGGAAAGTTTATCAATGGTGTGGTGGTGCAAGTGGTTGGTTCCCTTCGTTTTACTAAAACGACTAGATTTCAAATCTCTCAACGGAATTTATTTTTTCTTTAAGGTTTTTTTGCTATTTTTTTGTTTTTGTCTTTTATTTTTATTTAAATTACTTTTTAATCCATGTTCAAAACTTCAAAATAGATTTACCGTAACTTCATATGTTCCATATTAATGTCATCATCATAAAGCGTTTAATAAATTTCACAAATATACCATTAGTCACGTTATATTCTTCTTAAGACCCCGCTGCAACGTGCGGGTCTTTGTTGCTCGTCATACTTTAAAAACCAAACATGATGATGTTAAAGTATGTGGTGCAACTAAACAATACATGAGTTTATATAAAGTAGAGGTGACAAAAGAAGTTCAAAAATGTGATTTTAGGTCATAATGAGTGTTTTAAAAATAAAGATGAGTTAAAATGGATTGAATAAAAAACACAATAGAGTCAAGATGGGTTAGAATGAATTAAATAAAAAACACAAGGGGTCAAGATGAGTTAGAATGAATTGAATAAAAAACACAATGGGGTCAAGATGGGTTAAAAACTTTTTTGAAAAAAATAAACATAGGTCAAGATGAGTTTTCAAAATTGAAGCTTCAAGTCACAATAAATCAAGGTTTCTTTCACTCAAATTGGTCATCTTCGTCGAGTTTCATCGAGCACCACCACATCAACACCACCGAACCACCACCATACCACCATCGAACCACCACCACACCACCACCGGTCCACCGCACCACCACCGGTCCACCGCATCATCACCGGTCAAGTTTCATCCTGCACCACTACCGCACCATCACCGCACCTACAGTCGGGCTCCGCATCAATCTCCACCTCCGTTGAGTTTCATCGCTCACCACCACCATACCTATAGTCGGGCCTCCGCTTCATTATCGCACCATCATCGTCGCTTTATTGAAGGTACCACCCTTCATAGATGAACGCGTATATGTATCTGTTTAAGCTCGTATAAGCATCTGTCTATATGTGTTGTTGGATTGTAAAAAAACTAGTAAAATAGTATTTGCTTTTCTAAAAAATGATTCATTTTGACCCGAACCCATTCTAACCCAAACTCATCCAGACTTAAATCCATACTAACCTAACAACCAACCCAGTCCAACCCACCCTTTTTGTCACCTCTATGTAAAGTGAGCACACCCTTCGATGCATACAACTTTTCAAATTGTTATTGAAGCCCTGAAGTTTTTTATATGTAGCATTTAAGTTTTGGTTATATACTTAGTTATCTAGTTTTTGATACACGCATGATTTTGTTTATTTTGTTCCCTTTTTATGAACTTTTAAAAACTGTGGTTTTATAAAATTCTATATACACTATTACGGTGTGTTTATTTTTAACTACGTAGATTAAAATAAGTAGGTCATAATTGTTTCTTGAAATTTAAGAAACATTATATTATAGAAGTTATAACAAACTAGAAGGGTGTCCGCGCAATACGGCGGGGGGTCATTTTACATTTGGCGCGTGCATTAAATATTTTGTTATTCTTGAAGTCTATTATGTTTTTTGTAAATTAAAATTTAAAACACCAAATAAATGGGTTATGTATGAATAATTGTACATATATGCATTAACTTATTGTACCTCACAAAATACAAATATGTTTAGCAAAAATTTTACACCAAAACGTTTAAAAGAACACAAGTTAAGTTGTAGTCTTAAAATGTTTTTAGATGTGATAGATTAAAAAATATAACTGAAATATTAAAACATATTAAGTTTTTTTGGTTTATGGGTACATAATATAAAATTTTATGCTAGTGTTATTAAGTGTAAGGTTATCATGTAACTAATTGTAAAAGGTAATTTGTAAATAATGTTATAAATACTATTTTTACTTTTAAAAGTTGTTGTATCTTATGCATTGAATATAATAAGTGTTCTTAATTTAATGGTATCTTAAAATACCCCCCTCATATGCTTTATATCTATACTTATTAATAAAACAATAAGTTTAGTGTCACGTGACATCTTCTTAAGCCTCTACTTTTTTCAATTCTCGCTTAAATATATATTTATTCTTAGTGTTAGACAATGTTTATTTGACTAAAAATCAACTTATAGCACAAGAAATATTTAGAGAAATTTTTTAAATGTAACCTTAAATTAGAGCACACATCTTTTTTTGAAAAATTAAATCATACCCGATATTTATTCTTTCTTCAAATAATTCATCAACAAAAACTATAGAAATCATCTATGATTTTATTCATTTATGAAATTGATTCCTTAATTGTGTGGTTCCATTAAATACTCTGTTTATATTTGAATTTTAACAAAAGTTACGGGTTTTTTTCATCGACTACTTTCCAAGTTGAAGGAATTCATGGTTATTTTTTTTGAAATGAAATAATATTTGATTTTAAAATATTTCTCAATCATCCCAGCTTTTATGACTCTCGTGATTTGTCATAGATGAATTATACGGTTTTTGATGATAAATTATTTGAAAAAATAAGAAATATCAGTTATTATTTAATTTCCAAAAAAAGATGTGTTCCAATTTATGGTTAAATTTCTAAAATTTTCCTAAATATCTCGTGTATCAGAAGTTGACTTTTAGTCGAATGAACCTATACTAACACTAAGAACATAACATATTTATGCGGCAATTAAAAAAGTAAAGGCTTAAGAGAATGTCACGTGGCACTAAAGTTATTATTTTATAATTAGTATAGATGTTTAATTGGAATTCGTTTGATATGTGCAAATTGTTTTGATGTATCTCGAAGTAATATTGAAAATCATACTTTTATTCTACGGTTGACTTTGAAATCATCAAACAAAATGATTTCTTTTAAATTTCAAAGAAGACAATTTTTGTTAGCAGCGTGTTTTGCAATGAAAATAAACAAAAGCTAAGGACAATCGTTATTTAAAGTTGGTTTGTTTTTAAACAGAGATTATGGTTAGCTCTATGTTGCATTATCTTGAATTAAAAATAGACAGAGATTAAAATTATTAATATTATATTATGATGGAAAAATCACTAACAAAACATCAAATGTTGTATACAAATAAATTTACGGATTTTGTGAATTTAAAATATTGTTTTTCATTTTTAATTTAATTTGTTTATTACTTACAGTTTTTATTTATAAGTTAATTTCATTTCATATTATACATTATTTAGAAGTATAAATATTAATAGATAAAACCTACTAATATTAAATGTAGCGAATGTTAAAAATTAAACATTAAAGTGATATATAGTATTTTAATAACATTATAACTTACAAATCTTTTTAAACAACATTATTTTTGGATTGAACCCGTGTGTTACACGGGCTTTTAGCCTAGTATAGTATAGACAAATGAATTGTAGGTATGTTGTAAAAATAATCATAAGTAAATAAAAAGAGTAAATTACTATTTTCATCCCTAAGGTTTGCTCGAAATAATTATTTTCATTCAAAAGCTTAATAACCATTATAGTTCAACATTTTCAATTAAGTAACGATTTTCATTTACTTCCTATGATTCCGTTAAAAGTCTCCATGTGCCCCTTCACATAAAGGGTATTTTAGTCAATTTAATATGAAAAAAAATTTATTTTCTATATGGGATGTTTGTTGTTACCATTTTAACCCATAAAACCAAATAAATACATTGAATAAGTCTTCATGATGAAAGGACATATTTTTCTTTGGTTAAAATAAAACAATCATGGTAATGAACAAGAATTTCAAATAAAAGTAACACAACTCACCGTAAACATGGTAATGATTGAACCCATACTCTTGTTTTGAAACATACGATAGCCAAACAACCATGTTGACAAATTCTTTGAAGGATTAATAGAGGAGTGGCAGTTCTGTGAAACTGATTGATGAGGAGTCAGGCTTTGTGAAGCCGGTCGATAGAGGAGTCGTAGGTTCTGAAATCGATCGATGAGGAGTCGTAGCTTATGAACTCAGTCGACAAATGATTGCAGTTTGTGTAGTCAATCAATTGTTGTTGTTAAGTCTAGGAAGTGTGAACCAAAAATGTCATTTTTTTCAAGTTGAATTGACTTTGGGATTGTTTGGCAGTATCTGAATGAGCATTTTAATGGTTTAGATATTTGAATAGTTTTCGCGAGAAAATGTTAGAATGGTTCAGACATTTAATGTTGAATGGTTAAGACCACTTATCAGAATTAGTCAGACATTTACCTTTAAATAGTTATGCGACATACGACTAGTTTTTAATGGTTCAGACATTTTAATGGTTCCGCATTTAATAATTCAGAAATTACTAGACAGCCCCTAAAATACCATTATATTAGAGACACATGGGGATTTTTAATGAAATCTTTGTATTGAATTAACGGAGTGAATGAAAAGCGTTATTTAATCAATGCTATCGAACTAAAATTGTTATTTTTAAACTTTTAGATGAAAATAATTATTTTAAAAAAACTATATAAAATAAGTAATTTACTCAATAATAAATAATACCTATACACTGTGCAACAAAAATAAAGTTACCATATTATAAATTGATAAAGGGTAAAATTTAAAAAATGATTCCTTACCTAACGGACAAAAAAAGCATAACTTCATCGAAAAGAATTTATTTTTCTTTTATTTTCCTCAAAGTCATCATTGGTTTATGTTTTTCACAACTTTTGTTGTTGATACATCTTTTTTAAAATTTGGTGCCTTTTCTTTTCATCATAGATGATAGTCCCATTTTGGTAGCATTAGTTGTACTATTGTTATTAGTATTTATATTGATTTTTAGTAAAGTGATAAAAAACAGTGAAACTAAAGTGTTATTTTGTTACCTTAACCGTGTTTAAGTTATGATTTAGAACACGAGTCTTGGGTGGACATTGTTTTAAGGTATGCTTTACAGAATCTTGCTGATTATTAGTTTAGAAAAGTTTACATAAAGATAACTAATACTTTAATAGTTCAGTAGTACTTTCTAACCACTTGATTTTAAATTCAAATCCTACAAAATGCAGTATGTAATTTTTAAAGTCGAGTACATATAAAGTAAAGTATGTTCGAATGTAAAAAATATTTAGCAACTAAATGAAAATGAATAAAAAAAGCATCTTAATATAATTTTATGTTTTAACCAAGAAAAAGTGAAATAGTTAATAGACAAAAATGAACACTTCGAGAACCATCACATGAGCACGTTAACCGTAATCTAACATAAAGATTTATTAAAATATTAATGTTATTCTTAACCTTACAGCTTATATTCTCCGCATAAGCTTGTCTTTTTGTTTCTATTTTATATTTTTATATTAAGAAAATTATACTTTATCAACAAGTCTAACATTTTAAAAACACATACATATGAAAAAAATCAAATAGAATTCTTTTCTAAAAGAATATTAGTTCATATAGTTTATACACTTTTTCCATATTATATGTAATTTATTTTTTTCATTTGGTTAATATCGTATAAATATATATACACTTATGAATTAGGGCCATACAAACTTATGACTGAGAGTTACATTCAGTTTTGGTCTCACGATAATTACTAATAAACAATAATATCAAACTTTTAAGAATGTTTCAATAAAGGTGTTTATATTTTCTAAAGATAAAACTACTTAAGTTTATACATTGTTCTATTTTTCTTCTTTTTTTTGAAAATTTTTAAACTGAACGAGTTAAATGGAATAGTAAGGAAAACAAAATTGTTTAACAGCCTATTTCGAGTAATGTTCTTCCTCAATGCATATTTTATGTCGTTGAAAAACCCCACTGAAACCCAAATGTTAATTTATGGTTATTGCCCATTAGTGTTCATACAAGTTCAAGGGTTAAGGTAGTTCCTTCTTGAGAAACATGAAAGACTTATATCTAGCTCCAGGACCGTTCTCGAGAATTGTTTAAAAAATTTAGCCCTAGGGAAATAGAGAAATTCTAGATCTATTATTATATAAAATGAATAACTTATATATAAAATTTTAGGCCTTGATAGAGTAGGGAAAAAAACTGAGACAATATTTCCAAATAGATCGCCCAGACCTCTTGTGTTCAAATCGTTATTTTAACACTCCCACCCCAAATTGCATGTTATTTTGTTTGTGTTTTAAAATAGGATTAAATTCTAATAATATGTAAATGGAGCGGGGTAAAATAATTTAAAATTTTAATGAGCTCTGATGTTTGTTAGGCTTAAAATAAATAAAATGTTAATAAGTTTAGGTGTTTAACATAGTATATAAGGTTTAATTTTAGAAATACATACGCAAATTGGATTTTAATAATCCAAATTATGACATATTAGTCGATAATAATCCATACCATTAAATTGGTTGATAATAATCTCAACTTTCAGTTTGTTACTGATGACAATCGTAGTTGTATAATTTTATTGATTTACACTTGATTTTAACTTGTTTTTTCATTCCATTATATTGTGTGTCTCTTCCTATTTTATTCACAATCATCATCATGAGCAAAATCAAATGCAAATCAAGTGTAAACAATTGAATAATTATTAATGAAAGTAGGAATTATTATCGACCAATTTGATCGTATGGATTATTATCTGCCAATAGATTATAGTTTGGTTTTTTAAATCCAATTTCCCTAAATTCTAAAAATAGGGGGTAAAATAATAAAAAAGTTAATATGAGCTTTATTGTTTATTAGGCTTATAATAATTAAAATGTTAATAAGCTTTGATGTTTAACGTAGATTATAAGGTTTAATTTTAGAAATACATAGATAATACAATTTTTTTAGAATTATGAGAAGATCAGGCCCTATGCGGTCGCCCTCCCTCCAAGGTCGGCCCTGTCTAGCTCATTGATATGGGAGCAATAATTCTTTTTTAAAGTTTTCAACTTACTCTTAGTAACCATCTATATAACCACACATAAGAGATGTACCTTACCGCAAGGCGCAAATATGTTCGCTTGGCGGCGGTAGCCAGTTGGTGGTGGCATCCTATGATAATGGTGACAACGTCAGTTGACTGCAATGCGGTGTTTTGTGACTCTGATAAATCGACCCCAATTTGTTTTGTAGCCAAACAACCTGCCGAGTCGGATCAAATATTTGATACTTTTTAATTATTTTGGATTTTAATGATGCACAGGTAGATCGAACGGTAAATTAATATGTTGTTATAAAATTATTGTTAGTTTTATATATAACAATAAAATACACGTATAAAATAAAAAAATTACAATGGTCTTAGTTGCTTTCTCATTTCACTTTATTTAAAGAGTAGGCGAGTATAATAGGATGTGCCATATTGATGGTAAAGGAACGACTTTATTAAAATAGCCTAACATGAGTCACATCTTATAGTTTTGTTTAGTTTGCTTCAAATTATTCATCAAACTTGGGCATGTTTGGAAATGCTTTAAAAATCAACTTATTGATTTTTTCAATAAGTTAATAAGTTAGTATATAGTGACTTATTAACTTATTCACTCATAACAATCACATTGCCAAACACTATAAAATGACTTTTTAACTTTTCAAAAGTTAAAAAGTTAAAAATTAATAAAAATAAGCACTCCCAAACACCCACTTAATAGTTTGACTTTGTTTATGAAAATAAAATTATGAATAGGTAGATGGATATATACGAGCCCTAGATTAATTGATGTAAGAAAAGGAATCATTTGATTTTTTAGAGTGGATGTCATGTGTTTGAATTTCACTTTATGTAATATGTTTTATGTGGGTCAGATGTTTTACCATAGTAGACCTTTGAGTGGTGTATTTCTGCTGGAATGGTAAACGAGGCAGGTCACAAGCGTTGTTTGTGTTTACGCCTTATAGTAGACCTTTGAGTGGTGGGTATCTACTGGAATGGTAAAGGAGTCAGGTCACCAGCATTGTTTGTGTTCATAGGCGTGAGTGATCTTTCGTCAATAAATTTACCCTAATAACTTGTTTAAAGTATTAGTCGGTGGTTCAATAAATTAATTACAATGGGAGTCTGGACCCCGTGTCCTTCTATATTTTTCTTTATTCAAATTTTTCAATGTAACTTTCAAGAATAAAAAAAATCCACCCTAAAAACAAACTTACCGTACATATCATGTTTCCAACTCGGTTAACTATGTTTAGTCGACCAAAGTTAAAAACTAGTTTTTGGAACCAAGTTGATTTGGGTTCTACAAGTTTAAAACCGGTTTATTCTCTAACCAATCTCAGCTTTATGGGTTGGGTCAGGCTGGAATGGATTGAAGTGAAAAGGGTTGGGTCCGGTTGGAATAGATTGAAGTGAAAAGTGTATGGTTCAATCGGGTTCGGTTGTCGTCTGTTTTAGTTTCCAAACCGGCTTTCCCATCTCTACCAAGAGATGGGACTCAACGTCACCCAAACATTGATATCAATCAACCATCTTTTTAAATGAGTTTATATCACATCAGAATACTTTTACCATATACTCTATTACTTGTCCAAACCCTTAACATTTTCATTCTATACAAGATGGTATATATACGAATCCATATGTGATATGATATAGCATATGACATTAGCTTAAATTATAATAGAAACTAACATAAATAAATGAAATTATGAAAACACCTCAAGAATATGAACAAAGTTGAATACTTTGGAAAGAAAACAGGGGAATGCTACAAGCTATATAATGATATTCAATACATTTGTTTATTCATATCTTCATATATAATAAAAAGCAGTCAGTAAAGATGGACCCTTACAGCTAAAAAAACCAAGGGGACTTCAGTCTACCCATCTCATCTTCTTTTAACCTATATATATTTTCTCTTTTCTTTTTCTATTTTTTCCCAAAAAAAACAGAGGAAAATAGTCAAAATACCAAAAATCTTTAAGGGTCCCGTAGATCTAAATCCCATATTATCCAAATCATTTCCAGTGATTTAGGTTCCATTTTCAAGATTCATTTCAAGAAAATCAAGGACCACAACTTGGAAACTGAATTTGATTTGGATTGATAAGAATTTAGACCAATCGAACCCCACCACCATCATCATTTGCCTTCGATCACAGAAGCTAGACCACTAATGATCTTACCTCCACTCTTTAGTGCCTTTGGTTTGATCTCCAATGGCTCCCATTGTTTCACAGCTTCCTCTGCACATTCATCCATCAAAATCATGTCTTTCGGGTCTGGAATCAAGTTGGGCTTAACAGCAATTTTATTTAGAGATTGATTGTTGTTATCAGTAGGATTGTTGATGATCCCATTGCAAGGAGAGAGCCATTTAGCTTTGACATAATCGGCTCTTCGCCATGGGGGCAAAGGCATTCCTTTCTTCTTTAAGCTCTGTTTTGCAGCATCACATACAACGTTTATGATACTCTGGAGACGATCGGGCCTGCCCACGAATATATGAGGCAGCATTTGAAGAACTGATCTATAGCTTTTGGTGGACCTTGCGATTTCAAACTCTGATCTGAAATCTATGTCGATAATCACACGATCATCTTCTATCTTAGCATCAATGTACTCATATTCCCCTGTTCATACCCAACCCCCAAATTATCATGAACAATCAGTAATTTGATAAAATCAATTGAAAGTAATCATGAACAATCAGTAATTAGATCCAACAATGTTCTTGAACAAATCCAACTACAATTTTAAGAACAGAATTTGGGGAAATTATGCCTTACCAGCTGGATAACAAGAAGTTTTCTCCCAGTGGGATTTACAAATAGAAACGGTGTATCCAGCAGCTAAGAGGCCATCCGCGATGATCTTCCGGCTAAATTCATCTTTCTTCTTGCAGATCTTGTTCTTATCAACGATTTTTGCAACATCAGCGAGTAAATTCCGTTCAAAAACCGTTTCACAAAGCACTAAAGTCTGTAAATTGATCAACAATAAGCGTTATGGCAGTCAAATATACAATTGGATACGATTTTGGATAAGATTTTGGATAATGATTATTACCTTGAGAAGATCACATGCGTCGGTGGATGAACTGTGGTTAATAGAGTTACCAAAACAATTGAACGAATCCAACTCATCTTCAGAACCATCGGCAACAGCCTGTGGTTGCTTCTCGTTGCTTTCCTCTATGAAATTCTGAACCATTTTGTCCAAACAAACAGAATTGGGCTCGAATTCATCAACCGACTCTTTGCAGCATTGCGATTCGCCGGCGACCGACCGATCAACAACCGCCGATCCTCTCAAAAAGCTCGAGAAATCAAACAAACGTCTCAACCGAGGCTTCGGCACCGTCTTCACCGACTCAAAACATTCTGGTGAGGTGCAATCCACCGGTTGTATCTTCATCGACACCGGCATAGCAAAAGCTTCTCGAATTGGGGGAAACAAAACCCTAAAACCTAAAAAACCCTAATTATCACAAAACCTCGAGTTTTTTTTTTTATGATAATACCTAATTGAATCGATTATCAAACAACACAGTGAATCAAAAACGAAATATAAACGGCTGTAATTGTAAAAACACAGCACATGAACTCGTGAGTCGTATCTGACCAGCAGATCGCCAAACCAAGCGGTGAAAAAACCAAAATCCGCCTAAATTGTTAGAAAAACCTGCAAAATTTATGGCTTGATCTTATAGATTATCATTATTATTATTATTATACATTCATAGGGTTTTAAGCTAGAGTTAGGTTTTAGGCTACAAAAACTACGACATCACCGCTGTGTGAGTTTAGGGATCGACGGATGGCTGCCGGAATATCCATCTCCGGCGAAATCATCAGAAAGTTTACGGTCAGATGTCGCCGGCGACGGCGAACGGCGGTGATCGGAGGAGCTAACGATTTTTCAAGTGGTTCAGGTGTTTGGAGTTCTGTTGGGGTTATAAACAAGACGATTCTTGTTTAAGGCTTTTTCTATATATAAAAGAGTTCATCTCTACTGCTGACGTGGATATTTGGTATTTGCAATTAGTTCAAACGTTTACAACGCTAAAAAGTGTCATTCCTATCAATAGTTATGGTTAGTATGTCACATCAGTTTTTTATTAATTTTTCCAACACCACATTTCCCACAAACAACCATTACAAAAATTCATAAAAAACAAAAAAACACACATTTTTGTGATGTAGGCCCCAAAAATACATTTATGGAGGACGGAGGACGGGTGAATGATGAATAGGTCTGCAGAACGCAGCCCTTCCGTAGGAAGGCACAAGCGGGGCTAAGGGCGGTGTGTTGTAGATAATGTTAAATTGATTGGATTATCCTTACGTTATGTTATAATATCATTTCATGAGAAAAAAAAAGAGAAAAATATTATAAAAAAATAAAACATAAACAATTGTGTTACCAAGTTCTTTCAATAAAAAGAAATAAAATAAAAATAAGAAAATTATGTTATCAGTTCACTTAGTAATGAAAACAAATAAATTGAAAGAAAAACAAAAGTTAAAATGAATCTTTTTAAATTAAAAAAATAAAGAAATAAAAAGAAGAGAAATTACTATACTGAAGTAAACTCGAATACACATTGTTAATACTTTTTAACTAGGGTGAGCTATACTTACATAACCTGTAATTTAGTATCACTCTATTTGCAAATGACTATTTGATAGCATTCATAATAGTTGTTTTCAGGCTTATACAATTGTTTTAACAGCCTCTACCTTCTGAATGATAGTTTGAGTTTAAAGTTTATGTATTTATGTGTAGGGATTATTTAACAGATGAAAGCAGAGTTATAATTTAAGTATTTAATAAGTAGATTTATTCTTCAGATATTTTTAAATTCGACTATATCTTATATAATAACTAGTGATTATCCAACCGTTGCTTCGCGGAGGAAAGCGACCAATTTAAAAACCCTACAACTAAACAATAACACGTTAGATGAAAGTTGACGCACAACTATTCTATACTAAACTTACCACTTTATCATGATTCTTATTTAATTACTCTTCACAAATCTTTAGTGTTTTCAAAGTACCTTGGAAAACTCATACAAAATAAGGCAATCCAAAATGTACATATAAGGATTCAAAGCTTGTAGATGGTCAAACATAACCTAATCAGAAAATAAAAGCACCAAATAAGATTTCAGTAAACCCATATTTTAATCTGCGAGAAAAAAAATCATAAGCAGGAAAGAGTGTTATAGGTTTTGCAAAACAAAACAATTAGAAATCAATGATTAGAATCTGCAAACAATTGAAAATAGCTTAAACATTGCAAAATTTACAGTGCCGAAAAATAAGCATAGTTGCCAAGGTTGTAGCAGTCGTTGTTTGCTAACTTTTGTCTGAACATAAAAAAAGGGAAACCCTAGAGCCTCTTAGCCTCTTAGCCTCTTAAGCCTCTTAAGCCACAAACCACCCAACGTCATCGCCTTCCTCGATTACCGATCTGCACCATTGTTTTCTTCTAAGAAAGTCACGTCCCGATTCAATAATATATTCTAATACTTTCTTCTCGATTTGACCTGCACAATCGTTATCTTCATCATGTTCATCTTCCTCATTGTGAACCTTGCATCGTTCTGATCAGACCTGCAATTTTTCTCTCTCAAACAACCTTAAGCCTCCCTCTACCATTATAACCCCACAACCCTTAACGCCGTTGACATCACTATCGTCGCCTGCTATAGAAAGATAAGAGAAAGGGAGTGAGAAGATTGTATATGTGGCGCTGAGTTTATTAAAGGAAAAGATATTGCATGAAGCATTCCTTCAGGCTATATGTGGATGGGAGCTGGCGATATGTGACAACAAGAGAAGCCATAAAGGCACACGTGTAATATGGTTATAATATGAGCCTTGAATCTTGTAATGAATGCTAACCGTTAGATCCGAGATCGACCACTCATATTCACCAAAACATTGTTCATTTCCCTTGCTTTAATATTATGTAATAAACATATAGTAAAATTTCAATATCCACTCTATGTTGTATGATAATATACTAACTCGAGCTACATTTTATGTTTTAAGATTTTTGGATGACAAAGTTTCGTGTTCTCAACATAGATTTGATGTGTAATTCATAAAAAATGGCTAGATTTTGTACTAAGAAGTAGTGTTACGTGACGGGAGTCCGGTCTTTTTTCACACACTCGTGGTGTGGTGTGACCGCACGTAACACTTGCGGAGCGTTTGCGAACTTTATTAAGCAATTTTCCCTAGTGACACCAACGTGCTTAGGCGCATTTACAAAGCTCGTAATCGACGTGGTTAAACATTTAAAGATAACCGTACAAACTTTAATATGTTTGGTTATGGAAACCGAAATGTAAGATACAAAAAACATATTGAAAGTAACGAAAGAGTTTTGGAGTTCTAAAAACGACTACCATGAAATACAAATTCGATATTTTTAGCCGCTCATTGTGGTATAGTTTTTAGAACAAAGTAATTCAAACAAAAGAAATATAAGAAAATTATTAAAAAGGTGATCCAAAGATGATAAAAAAAGTAATTCAAACAAATAAAATATGAGAAAATTATTAAAAAAACCATTAAAAAATTTGTTGGGCGCAAGATTTGAACCTATGACCCTAGTGTCACATCCCCGCTAAAGCGGAAACACGGGAATGTAACGAGACGGGATCGTCATAACACATGGTATACGGTAGAGAAGCAATATAAGTATGATGACAAGCGTGTCATGACGACACCCGAGCACAAATGGAGACTTGTGTCGCGTTTAGTCAATATTCACGACAACATAGCCATAAGCATAACATATAAACGATAACATAAACAATTAGTATGACATT
>BJCM01065052.1:0-10780 GCA_018326385.1 Flaveria bidentis | reverse complement strand
TATATATATGTGTGTGTGTGTGTGTATGTATATATATGTATGTATCTATATCTATATATATATATATAGTCACACTTTGTTTTATTGACGTCTGTTGCAGGTGATGACAACTGTTTAAGGGGTGAACGTAACCCATGACAGTGTTTTGTTGGGATTTGCATGTGATATTATTTAGTTTAAAGTTGTTTTGTGTCATATAAATCAAGTTTGAAAGATCTGGAATACCCTCACCTTAAACGTAAAATGCATCAACATTAGCTGACTTTTTTTAATATGTATATCGTGTAATTATGTAGCCTATGGTAGCTAGAGTTAGAAAGACAATTTAAAGACATTTTGGGTGGCTTGATTTTGTAAGCTTGATTTTAATAAAGAGTTAGACTTTTGATACATTATCTTTGTTTGCTGGGTGTTCTCTGTGAATCCTATAAGTGACATGTTTCGGGACTATGCCAGAATATGGGTATTATATTTCCTAAAGAAAAATAATATAATTTTTCTTGCTGAAATTGTGTGACGGAGAAGTGTTTATTTGTTCAAAGAACAAGTTTTTTATTCAACCCACCCTCTATATATTTGTATATACACGCACACCCCTTTTATGAAAAGTAAGTGCTTTTGTTTAATTTCTTTCTTCTGATTTTAACAAATTTTATATTGTTTTAACTTTCGGCATGCCTTTTAGTTTCCATGAACTTTATGCAATCTTAGAAAAAAATACAATCATGTCGCTATAAATTCATAAGTAATCTAAAAGTTTGTACCACATTTTCAATGTTTTCTTCTTTTCTCTTATTGTAATACATCAGTTCCTCACTCGTGTATTGTATTTTGTATTTTCATTTTTACCTAGAAATATGATTAGTCAATTGGTTGCAACAAAGCATTTCAAATGAAATATCAAACCGGCCACTACAAAAAGGGAGACTAATAGCGGTGACAGATTTCGCCGCTATTAGTGGAGTTTGTCGCCGCTATTAGTAATAGCGGCGACATGTCGCCACTAATAAGTCAATTTTTTTGTTTTTTTTATTTTTTAGTTTCCATTTTTAATAACCGAATAAACTTGTATATAAAAATAAACCAGATTTCCCAATAAACAAATAACAACATACACATACAAATATTATTATGAAGTCCACTACGATTGTTAACTAATTAAGTATGCTAATACATTGTTTAACTTCAATATTAATTGTCGTTAACACAAACATAAACTACTTAAACCACTACCCTATTCATCTTTCTCGTTCGAATCATCTTCATCAGCTTGTTGTGTAGCTTTTTGAGAGGCAATAAGTTGAGTTATTTGAAACATAAAGTTTGCATTTTGAAACAAACTTACGATTTGAGCCTACAAAACAAATATACATTATAGGTTGTTGTATAATGTACACTTAACACTTAACACCTTCAACTTAAATTTACCTATTTTGACTCGTTTAAGATAAACCAACAATGATACACTTAACACCTTCAAGTTTAAGCACTTTAAGTTTATTTTTACCCATTTTAATCCGTTATAAGTCAAATTAACGTGGTTTTAACCATATCAAGTGTGTGTATCATTTTGACCCATTTCAACCAAAATATACATAATTAAACTTAAGTTACCCATTTTGACCCGTTTAAGATAAACCAACAATAATACACTTAACACTTTAAAGTTTAAGCAATTAAAGTTTATTTTGACCCATTTTGTTTTGTTTTAAGTCAAATTAATGTGATTTTAACCATATCAAATGTGTTTGTATCACTTTGACCTATTTCAACCAAAATATACATAGTTCAACTTAAATTACCCATTTTGACTCATTTAAGATAAATCAACAATGATACACTTAACACCTTTAAGTTTAAGCAACTAAAGTTTATTTTTACCCATTTTGACCCGTTTTAAGTGAAATTAACGTGGTTTTAACTATATCAAGTGTGTTTGTATCATTTAACCCATTTCAACCAAAATGTACATAATTCAACTTAAATTACCCATTTTGACCCGTTTAAGATAAACCAATAATAATACACTTAACACCTTCAAGTTTAAGCAATTAAAGTTTATTTTTACCCATTTTAACTTGTTTTAAGTCAAATTAACGTGGTTTTAACTATATCAAGTGTGTTTGTATTATTTTGACTCATTTCAACCAAAATGTACATAATTCAATTTAAATTACCCATTTGACCCGTTTAAGATAAACCAATAATGATACACTTAACAACTTCAAGTTTAAGCAATTAAAGTTTATTTTTACCCATTTTGACCCGTTCAACTTATATTACTTTAATACCTCTGAAAGTGTTTGAGGTATTTGTTCTTGCTCATGGACAAACGAGCTCGACCCTGGAAATGAAGATGGTTTACGCCCAATCCCTCTAATATGTCCACGGCATTCTCCCAAAACCGACTCTAAAACTTAGACCTTATTCGGCGTTGATGAACAATTTTCTTCGTTTTGGGATTGACGTAGCTCATCAAACCGTCATTTGAGTTGATTCTATATTAATTAACAAAAAGTGATTTAATATATATATATATATATATATATATATATATATATATATATATACACACACACACACAAACACACACAAAGGTCCCATATTTAATATTTCAAAACTCTACTTTATATAAAACTTACATATTGTTGCTATGCTATTTCCGTATCAAATATCCTATCTTTACCGGTATGAGCATTCTGAAACGTCTTAAGTCTGCTCTTATTCTGTTTAATTTTTATAAGTATATATATATTAAATAAATAGTTCTATACAATACACATACAAATAATTAAAACATTACCTTCTTGTTACAATAACTACTATACGAGGCAGTCCCCCCACGATTAGTGTATTGTTGTAGTTGTCGGTTTGCTTTGTTTGATGATGAGGCTTTTCTATGTCCGTCACTTAAGAAAAAATCAATTTTTTCCTCCAATTTTCATGATTCATTCCTCTTGGAGGGTTAAGCCTTGCTTGTTCCACATCTTCATATCCTCCAACATGCTCAAAGTGTCTTTTCACATTGTTTTTTCGATCTCTCAATCGTTGAGATACACAGAACGAATGCCACCCTCAATCTGAGCGCGTTCACGATCTTGTAAAATCTCATCGAAATCAAAGCGTCACTACGTTTAAGTTAAACAAAATGAAGTTAGTTAAATAAATATCAAAAAATAAATATAAAACATATAAAAGTTACTGCCATATGCTCCTCCAACGCATTTTTCTAATAGACTACTACGAGCCGGAAAGTCATTTATAGCCCATAACAAAGCCGCCCTCATTGTGAAAAATATGTTTGTTTCCATGTCTTTAGTACGTACGTCCGACACCCATAACTTCTTAAGCTCATCCACCAACGGCCTAAGAAAAGCATCCATGTCCTTCCCAGGGGATTTAGAACCAGGAATCAATAATGAAAACATGAATGAGGACTCCTTAATGCATAGCCATGGAGGCATATTGTATGTCGTGAGTATAACAAGCCACGTGCTATGAGCCGAACTCATGTTGCCGAATGGATTGAAACCATCAGCTGCAAGTCCTAGGCGGACGTTTTGGTGTTCTCTCGAGAAGGTAGGGTACTTTATATCAAAATCTTTCCATGAAGAACCATCAACAGGATGACGCATCGTACCATACTCTGATCGTCCAGTATTATGCCAAATCATATCTTTTGCAGTGTGCCTTTAAGAATACAAACATCGTAGTCTGGGGGTCAAAAAAACCATCGTAACACCTTGTGAGGTAGCTTCTTGCCCTTTGTATTTGTATCGACCCACCGACTCTCGTTACAAACTGGACAATTTTGTAACAATAGGTTTTCTGCCCAGAAAAGAGCATAATCATCTTTGTACACATGTATCGACTCATACCCTAAACCAATCTTCTTTAATGTCTTGTTGGCTACATAGTGAGAAGAGGGAATTTTGTTACCTTCAGGATGTGAAGACTGCAACAACTCAAGGAGTTCATCAAATGAGCTATTAGGCCATTTATTTTTCACCTTAATATTCATAAGCTTTACTAAAAAGTCAAGGGAAGAAAACTTAGTATAACCAGGATATAATTTTGATTGAACCCTACTCTCTTTCATAACATCTTCGATGACATCAACCATTTCATTTGTTGGCTCAACATCATGTACAACTACAACTTCAGGAATTAAACTTTCACCGTGATAGATCCAATCCTTATACGTCCGACACATGCCCCATATTTCTAAATGATATTTCATTTTAACCCATCCTAATAATTGGGTAATCTGACATTTCCTACACGGACATCTAATCATGCCATATTTGTCAATATGTTTTTCACTCATATCAATAAAAAAGATGAGTCCTTGTTGATACTCGGGTGATCTACGGTTCGGATTAAGAAGCCAACTTTTATCGATAGACATGATTACACGGCTGCAATATAATTTAGGATTTAAGTGGATGAATATTTATCTAGAAAACATGAATAAAAACTAAGGTAACAGATATAGATTTAGAATGGTAGGCTGGTATATCCATTTTTTGAATATTTTATCTCATATATGAATGTTTATTACATGATTGTTTATTTAAGAAAAATTCGGCAGCATTTCCACTAAGCTCTCAAGTATATACATATAGAGATATATACTTGAGGAGCAAAGAGAAAATTACAACCAATTTTTTCTTATACAAACAATCAAGTAATATACATTCATATCATAAATGAGATAAAATATTCAAAAAGCAGCCCCAAAATAGAGACAACCCGAAACCTAATCAAGTAATACAAACAATTAAGATAAATCAATTTCGGGCAGGTGTTTCTAAGCTCATAGTGATTAGAATGAGGTCATGAAACCTAAAGCATATATTATACAAAACTTAAAACATATATCAACAAATTTAGTTTCTCATTCTAAATAACACTAATCAAATAAATAATTTTATCAACTAAACACCACCAAAACCCTAGTTTTAGTCCAAAAGTTAAGCATCTACATCTTTAATATGGTTTAACATATACATATCAACTAAACAAATATGAATTCTAATCCTAATCTAATTAGTTCAAAAGTTAAGCATTAAATCTTTAATATATGGTTTCAACATATACATATTAACTAATCAAACTTGAATCATAAATTATATCTTATGTCACCCAACATAACACTAATCAAACAAATAAAGCTAATCAACTCAGCACCACCTAATACATTTACATCTAGAAACCAAAAATCTTTAAAAAAACAAAAAAAATACCGGATCTTTGTATTAGCGGCGACGTAATAGGAGTCCAACGGCGACGATGCTCGACACGTGGTCTTTTGCCGGTGGTCGACGACGGTGGTGGTTGTGGTGGGTGGAGAGGTTCGCGGGTGTTGTGGATGGTGGTTGTGGTGGAGCCGGATGGTGGTGGATGTGGATGGTGGTGGCTGTGGATGGTGGCGACTGGTGGCGTCGACGTCGGAGTCGGAGTTGGTACAGTGCGTGGTGGTTGGAATTGTGTGGAGGGAAAGTGAAGGAGAAGAGGTTGGTAGCCCGCCTATATCTTTTAGTATTAGCGGCGACGCGTCGCCACTAATGGTTTTTGTACTTTTTAATTTCAACTGTTAGATCTAATGGCTGATGAACGGCCAGATCTAAGTCAGTAAAGTATACCGAGGATCACCAATCTTTAGCGGCGACTTGTCGCCGCTAAAGATGATGCCGCTAAAGGTCTTGTAGCCGCTAAAGATGTCGCCACTATTATTAAGAATTCTTGTAGTGGGCTCAGTTGTTATTGCACGGCTAGCCCTGGTGATAGAGGCATACATCTTTTAGATTATAGTCACAATTTCTAACCTGAGTAAGAGTGTGATTTTAACACTTTTAAATGTTGTTTTGTTTATCATACAAAATGTCTTGTTTATCACATGAAAATTCTAGGTGTTATTTTTTAATAAAGAAAAAACAGCTCTTCACATTTGGTTCCATTTGTGTGGTTTTTTTATAGGGGATGTTAAAAGAATCAAATTTTGAATTCTCGAAGTAATCAAATCAAATTATTTGAATTTTAGAATTTTGAAACTA
Source organism: Flaveria bidentis (assembly GCA_018326385.1). Classification (NCBI taxonomy): domain Eukaryota; kingdom Viridiplantae; phylum Streptophyta; class Magnoliopsida; order Asterales; family Asteraceae; genus Flaveria; species Flaveria bidentis. Next base: position 4,724 of record BJCM01065052.1, on the reverse strand, counting down.
CATTCGAAATTCAATTTTAGATTCAAATTAAAAGGATTCAATTCGTATTCGAATTCGAAAGCACATAGTTCATTTTCTTGCTTTTGTTGGCTTATGTTGTTTTGTGATGAACGAGCGACTCATAGTTTATTTTCTTGCTTTTGAAATTATATAAGCAATTCAACGAATCATAGGTAATCACAAAGTTTGTATTCCTTATTTATTTTTTATTATTTGTTGGTGTGAGTATTTTATAAAATATTTACATATATTTTTGTGTTTATTGTTGATTTCCCGACCTTCTAAATGATTTATGACTTAAACTTCTTACTTTAGTAAATATTATTGGAGTTTGTTGTCATTAAAAGTTTTGATGATTAGTCGAATGAACATACACCAAGAGTGACTGGTTTCACCGACTTACCTAACGGTTCGATATCTTTTAATTTTCTTTTTATTTAAAAATAAAACCTTTTACATAAAAGAGTTAAAAATGATATAATTTTTTTATTCTATATAACTTTAATTATATTTTACATTAAAATATTATACTTAAAGTAGCTATTTATAAGTAATTAACATCATATTTTATCTTCCAACATGATTTTATAATGCATAAGTTTTTGTTAATAATAATTTAATATTTTTTTATTCAATCTGTGTATTACACGATAATTAACATAGTATACGTGTATAAAATAAATACTTCGCATACAAAACACTACATTCAAAATTAAAATAAACATTTAAATTTAGGAAACTATAAGAGACAAATTAGGAAAGTAACGAACATTCTAAATTCAATTTAGTGTTTGTAACGATTTAGTGTGTACTACATGTGTCACTTAACATGGTTATATGGTCAATTATTAATATAATATATGTGTCACTTAACATCCTTATATTTGTATTTGTTTGGTTTTGAATAAAATTTGTACGGTCACATATTAAAAAGAAACATGTTAATTGTTAAGTACCTGAGGCAAATTGAAGTTATATATTACAGTATTTATATTATAAATATTGAATTTAGCTGTAGGTAAGAAAACATTGCTATGAAAGGAACGTTAAGAAACATTATGTTATGAAAATAAATGTCAAGTAACGTCTAACTGAATAGATATATTATATTGGCATGGCAAGTTATAAGTAAAATTTTTGTTAGACATGTAGATAAAATCTAGAATTAAGCTTTCGCGTTGTAATGTGAGCGTAAAACCGTGTCAAATAATATCAATGTCACACTACCGCTAACGACCACAAACACAGAAGTTGTAGTGTTTTAATACGAAAAATTTAGATCAAAGGTAAAACATACAAAAATATAACTTAGTCGATCTAAGATCCGTGTGTTATGACAAACCTGTCAAGATGAAAAAATAGACGAAAAAAATTTAAACCACACACCCACATTGTGCCTTGTTAACTTACCAAAATTAGAACGAAACGTAAATAACATGTTAAACCACATATACATATTGTGTTTTGTTAACTTGCAAACCTTAGAATGAAACGTAAAACAAAATTGTGTCACATCACGGCGAAAGCGTGAAATACTTAGGTGTGACTAGCTTGTTTAGTCGGCATTGATCATATATGAAAACAATTTTTTAATACATATATAAACATAACACATAAATATAAACCATAAATATTATCAGTTCGGGTTACATTATAGTTAACGTTCAAAAATTAATATAACCCTATTACAAAATGTGCTAATTAACTGCTACATCTTCAGTAACAATGAAAATGAGCATCCATCGTCAGATTAAATCGTATAGATTAACAGTTAAATTAACACAGACTTCCCCATCGCTTCGCCCTAGTCATTGTAAACATCAAATGAGATCATAATACTGTTAGTCATGGTGAAAACCTGAAAAAAATACTTGAAACAATCAACATAGAGTTGGTGATATCATAAGTTTAATTTTAATAGAGAAGATTACAACCAAACCTATTTATAAGCCAAGGATTCATAACTGTCACAAATATAAATCACAAAATCAAATAATATAACATCACAACACTTATCCTGTTGGTGCAAAAAATAATTTTCTAAGTAACGCTACCTATATTATCAGATGGTTCCACATCCGAATTAATGATTGTAACTTAATGATAGTAAATCTAAAAAATCTTATGTATATCCATCAATCTCAAACAATATGTTTTCCCCCTTAAAAACTTATAATATAAAATGGGGTTATAAGTCTCACATTTTATTCCAGCAAAATCCTATAAAAATATTTATAGGTTAGAAATATATTATTTTTTTAATTTTCAGCACCTATAAATACAAATTTAAAAATAGTAGCTATAATTATTCATACATCACCAAATTTTATAACAGGCCAAAAATCTAGTTTAATCTGTAAAAATTTCAAATAACAACTGTTTTCAGTTATTTTTTTGAAATTTTTATAATGTTCAAATGAATCAACAGAAATAGTTACAAGTTTACAAAATTCACCAAAATTTACCAGGACCTAAAATCTAAAATCCATATATTCCATAAATATTTTGATTATTAATTCATAATAAAAAAATTTATATGATTTTTACCAGTCCTACAGTAATCGGTATAAATAGCAAAACATATCCATAATTTCCGAATTTTACACAAATTATTCTAATCAAGGTACCATATTTTATGTGAATTTTACATAATTTATCTCGTCTTTTTGCTATTTCTCCTTAGTTTCTAATCACAGAAAGTTCTAAATTTCATAACTCAGTCATATCATCTAATCACAGAAAGTTCTAAATTTCATAACTCAGTCATATCAATGAATTTAGTCTTTAAATTTGTCCAGAAATTCTTATAAAATCTAAGGTCCATCATATAATTTTTCTAATTTTTCTAGGTCTTTACCAGGTCCGGTCCGGAGCTTCCAGGTGATATTTTTCTTTCATTAGCTTGAACAATTTTTATAAATTAATTTACTTATTACAACTACACCAAAATTCAAAAAAAATATTAATAATATTTTCTAACAAATTTCTAATTTTTATTCCCACAATCACAATGATTTAAATATTTAATTCAATTAATTCAATTCATCAAGAATATTAGGTTTTTATTCTTTTTATTTGTAGTCTTCTCAAAACCTTTGTTTATAAAGAGTTTCTTTATTTTTAAATATCTTGTACTTACTGATTTAAAAGAAATCAAAGGTTATGTGGTTTTTAAAGATCATTCTTGATGATTTGTTTTCAAGGAGTTAAATCACATGTGTATATTTTAAACATATATGGATCTTTTAAAGATGGTTAAGAATCTAACCTTTTTGTGAAAAGTAATTAAGGGATTGATGATTTGATTGAGGTGGTCATCTTAGTGCTTGATCCCCAAGTTCTTGAATTGGAATATGTCTTAGTTGAGAAGATGATGAAATGGTTGGTGACTCAAAAAAATCGAGAGAAGGGAAGTGTTGATAATCTTGGAGGCCGATTGATGGTTGTAGTAACCTATAGTTATGGTAGTTCACGGTGATGGTCCTTGTGGATATGTAGAACTGAGAGATATCAAGGATGAAAAGATAGTTGCGGTTGTGATGGTTTACGATGGTGATGAGTGTGTGTATGCTATCAACCGAGAGAAACAAAGTGTGAGAATGGGTTGGAGTTTTGCACTTCTCTGCCGAGTTCTTGTAGTGGGTTAAGCATCATTACATCTAGAGCATAAGGTGGTGAGGTGTGTTCTTAGGTTTGCTTAGTTGGTTCTTAGGGTGAGAGGTGGCATTATCAAGTGAAGCTTAGTGTAAGGGTGATGCTAGGTGGCGGTTCATATGGCTTAATGAGTGTATGGCCAATTAAGAGTGGGTTTAGGGAGTTAATGGTGTGGCTTAGTGGTTAATCGGGTGCCGAGGGTGATTGCTTAAGTGGGTGTTTAGGTGATTTAAGTATTGGTTAACTTTAGTTTTGTTAAAAGGTTTCTTGATATATCTTACTTGGTGATGTTTGGTTTAAGTTTACACCTTAATTTACTTTGTGTTATAACCTAATCAAATGATCATACCATTTAGATAACTAGTAATGTAAACACATACATCATAAACTTGACATATAAAAGTTTCATGCATACGTAAATGCATGCATGCAATCATGCATATCACAATCACAATCAATCATATGAAAAATTCTTAAAGAGTTAGTCACATAAAACTATCTTAATGGAGTATAGATGTATGAAAATTTACTTGTCTAATCATAGGGTCGTCATAATTTATGAAATATGAAAAATGAAAAATATATGAGAACAAAATTGAAAATATAAAATTAGGGCGATTAAATTATGAAAGATAAAGAGTTTTGGGTCAAGAGTAAAAAGAAGTAAAATATGAGAAGTTATTTGCAAAAAAATAAAAAACTTTGAGTTAAAAGTGAAAAATCAAAAAAGTTTTTTAAATACCCTATGCATAAAATGCAATAACATTATGTATAAAAAGGTTGCTAATTAATATCAATATAAATATGACGATCACAATGGTATATTAGAGATTCAAGAAAACATTATATTATTAAATTTATAAGAGTAATATAAGAAAAATGTAAACCAATTAAATTTAGGAGTCATGCAAGTACGAACACAAAGTTGAGCTACAAAATTTTGTTGTTGTAAAAATAAAAATCACGAAATATTAAGTTTGTTGTTTTTTTAATATGTATGTAAATTTTAATTTTAAATTATAATAAATTTAAATATATAATTATTTATGTAGTTTAGCTACAGATTTTTG
>BJCM01065051.1:0-15027 GCA_018326385.1 Flaveria bidentis | reverse complement strand
AGTATTCTCGTGTTCTTGTAACTTAAGATATGCTTTGTAACGCTTGTAATAGAACCTGAGAAAGCAATATACTGCAATCTTGAAAACCCATTTCCTTGTGTTGTGTTCTTTTGGTTCTGTCTCATTAATTACTTGTGTTCTTAGTATCATCTTGTGTGGTTAATCCAGTTCACTGTTTGATTAAGTTTGAGTCACTCTCCTCTTTGTGTTGTTGTGTTGTAATTTGCAAGCCTTCAACGGTCCTGCATATATATATATATATATTATCATTATTATAAGAGTATTTAGTAATTATACAGTTAAATAATCAAATAGAATAATTCTTATTTATAATAATAATAATAATAATAAATAAATAAATAAGGTAATACTTATTTACAATTTTATATGTTAATTTAAAATATTAAAAATTATATAATATTTAATGTAGTGGATTAAATAATCTTACAATATTAAATAATGTATTAATTACAAGAAGTTTATTAATAAGAGGAAAAATAAAAATGATTGCATTGAACACTTGTACATAATGCTTAAAAAATGGTATTAGGTGTCTTATTATTATTTTTTGTAAAATTACATTTGTATCCTAAGGTTTTGCTTTATATAGTAATATAGTGAGCACCCGCGATTCGGCATATTTTGAATTTAAATGTATTTGTGAATGTAGTGATGAAAGTTTTTGGGATTATCATGATTTTAATGAATTTAATGATATAAGCACTAGGATTCTCATGGATATCTACACGTGCTTTAATTCGATATTATATCGTCATGAAACTATTATCGAACATATTTAATAAGTCGTGAATATCAAGTAAATCAAATACGTTAAAAGTATTTGAATAAAAACTATGATAAAATGTAGAACATGCATCATTATTAATAATATGTTATTATTAGTTTGTTACTGATACAATAAAATAATAAAAAATATAGTATTAAATATTAACACAATATTGTTGTTGTTGTTAACCTTTTAATAAAAATAATCATTACTATTACTATTATTATATTTCTTAGACATATTAAATATTATGCCATTTACTAACAAATTTGGTTATAAATACTAAAGTTATCAACTAACCAAAATACCCCTAGAAAAAATAACAATTAGTTCTTATAAATATTAGTTGTATACTTGATTGTTTAAACAATATTTAATAGATTTAAATGTCATTTTCAAGTATTAGAAATAATATAATATTTAATGTATTGAATTAAATACTATCATATTATTAAATAATGTATTAGTAATGTGTATTAAATAATGTATTAATTCAAATAGTTTATTACATAAGGGTAAAAATAAAACTATTACATATGCCACCTGTACTCTATGCTTAAAATATTATATTACGTGTTTTACAATTTGAGTAAAATTACCATCTAGTCATTTCAAAATGTATTATATAGTAGTATAGATAAGTTTTTTAACATAAAACTTTTAAATGTGATTACTTAAGTATTCAAAATTTAAAGTTAAATGTTTTTTACATCTGTGTGATTTTATAAAACTTGTCATTTAAATTCCAAAATTTAGCTTTTGTCATTTGATTTCAAAGTTTTTACTAAATTGTCATTTGTATTCCTTTGACGACCCTTAATTTTTTTCCACTAAGTTTCCAACATGAGGGGTATTTAGTTAAAACAATTATAAATAAAGAAGCAACATCACATGAGGCGTTTTATATATTCAATCTATTTTGGTAATCACAATTATGAGTTGATTTCATGGTAGTCCTTTTGTTTTGTATAGTTAATGTTTTCTGGTTTTATGTTACTTTTGTTTTTCTACCTCACATAATTCTCTGGTTTAATAGTATAATTATTATTAATGTATTGCTAGTGTCTTATTGTTTATTGTTTATTTACTCTTATGATAATTTGTGTTTTATGATTATAATTTATTGGATTATTGGATTTTAATAATCTCAATTTTTATTTATGGCCGATCTTAATCCCAACTCAGGATATATTTACAGACACTTTTAACTTTAACCTTATTTTTCTTCAACAATTCCTTACTAACTGAGAGTTAACGCTCGTTAGTTTTTTTTATAAAATGGGGTTAACTTTGACTCATTTTCAACTCTGTTGCCGCCTAACCTTTACTAGGTTCCTTTTTTCAGTGTCTAACATTAATCGTCACTTGAAATTTATCTTTAACGATTCAAGTGATTCAAATCAAAAGGTGAAGATTGACGGGTTTTAGGTTGCAGAAGTTTAGATTGACGAACCCGACAGTTGATTTCAACTTTTTGTTTGTTTTGGTCATATAAGTAGTCCACATCATCAAAAAACTAGCGGTGATAGCTCTCAGTTAGTAAGTGATCGTTGTAGGAAAATAAGCTCAAAGTTGGTAGTGTACTTAAATATTTGTTGAGTTGAGACTAATCTTTACCAATATATAAAATTTGAATTGTTAAGATCCAATAATCCTTTAAAAAATTGGTGTCGTATGACTTGTTTGTTTAATCTTTTATATTTTGTTTGTGATGCATGCTTTATTAAGATATAAAATCCCTGTAAGGTATCATTTTAAATTTTATTTTATTTTACGGGTGCAATCAAACAGTAATAACCTATAGAAACTAAACGCATTCAACGCATAAGACTGATATTTTATTTTATATTTGTTTTGACTAAAATATCTATTATTCTAGAAACTTGACAAAAAAATTAACTCCAAAATTTATATATTAGATTCACACAACAATTTTTATGAAAACACAAAAAAAAAAAAAACAAACAAAAAATAAACATTAACTCCAACATTTATAACTTTCACCTTATTTTTTTTGGGTCACACGCAATCGTTGACGAAAATCCTATACAAAATCATATTCTCCAAATCTCCTACTATATTCATAATAACTCATCGTCACCACCCACCGTCGCCACCGGTTTCTCAACAATCACCACCATTTCATCACTCCAAACGTTAAAAAACCGATCAAACCACCACCGTAATCACCATCGCTAATGGCCAAAGGAGTCAGTTCCGCCGCCGAGCAAGCAGAACAACTCAAACAACACGGTAATCACTACTTCAACAAGAACAGGTTCGCTGCCGCCATCGATGCTTACACCGAGGTATGTTTCTCACGAATCACCATCGATGATAATGATGTTGTTGTTCGAATTCACTTCATGATTAGTTGATCACCATCTGTTCGATGAAATGCCGATTAGTTTCCATCTGCTTGTTTGTGTTTTGATGTTTCAGGCGATCACGTTGTGCCCTAATGTTCCGGTGTATTGGACGAATCGTGCTTTGTGCCATCTCAAACGCAAGTATGTGTGGTTTATGATTAGCTAGCTGGTGTAGTACTTGATGCAAAATTGAAGTGAATTCATGTCGATTTTGGAGTTGATTGTGTCAATTTTTGATAATGACTGAATTTGTGTCTTTTTTGTTACTTTTCTGTGTGTAGTGATTGGGCAAGAGTTGAGGATGATTCCATGAGGGCTGTTCTGCTTGATCCTAAATCTGTCAAGGTCTAATACATACATTATTCACATGCTGTGTTTCTTTTTTACTTATTTGTAACTCTTAACTTTTCATGGCTACCTCTTGTTTGCAGATGGAAGTTAGATAATTTCGTGTATCTAAGTTATATGTATATATCTTTTTTATTGTATGGACATTGTTCGTTGCGTAACCTAGCTGAAAGACACGGTCAAACACCAACATTTTATGATACAATCATAGCATGTGTGAATGTACTTAACAATATGGGAAACTAAGCTTTTCTAAGGTTTATGGAGGGTTTACAGTTCTTTTGGTGGTTTCTAGCTTGAAAATGGTTTCATAGTGGTTTATGGAGAGTCCGTTGCCTCAACCAGCGGACTCTAGCTTTTTTGACTTTGATTCCACTTGATTGACTACTGACTAGCGGACTCTAGTCGTGGCATGCTTCCGCGGTCACCACGCTGCAACAAGTATAATTGACAAAGTAGAGTTCGCTCGTTGAAGTAGCGGACTCTCTATAAACCACCATGAAACAATTTTCAAACTTGAAACCGCCATACAAGCTCTAAACCCTCCATAAATTTAAAAAAATCAGCCAACAACAGATAGGGAATTGTATTTTATTGATACTGTTTGAGAATATAACTTTTGAGACAACTATTATGGCATATATTGATAGTTGGCGAAATGTGAGATGCTGATAATCTTCTTTTTTACTTATTTGTAATGTACCATTCATTTGATCCACAAGAATGTCAAATCAAGTGATCATCATGTAGAGTTAGAAATGAAGCGTAAATGTGAACATAACTGTATTTGCATGTGTAATAAAACCGATATACCTTTTAAATCGATTGTTATTTTGGGATGAATATTACACTGCTTCAAGTAAATACTTTAAATTACTTATGGATAACAATATCTCGTGATCATCACTAATAAATTTGATATCTTGGTATTTCTTGTGAATCAAAGGTGTGGTGATGATGCACACCTAGGTTGTGGAAATGCCATTTTATAGCTAGGAAACACTGCATCTGAACTATTATGTCTTTATAAATATTCTTAACCTAATTAGATGATGTTTGTCATTTGTATTCTTCTTTGACTCTTTCATGCAACTGATTCTCTATCCTTATCTATAATATTTTGTTAAATGAATCATATAGGCAACACAATCATATAAGCACGTGCTGCGTTATTTCCTCCTATTCTAATCATATGAATTTTGTCGTTTTATATTTACATTAATTGGAACACAGCGACAAGTGAACGACCTTATATCTTATTGGAATTATGTTTGGTAACAGTGAAAATTTCTGTAACTGCAGGGTCATTACATGCTAGGGCTTGCACTACTACAAAGGGAGATTTTTGCTGAAGGAATAAAAGCTTTGGAAAGGGTATGCCTTTTAATCCATGTATATCAAACTTAAAAAGAAAACAATTTAATTCTAAGGTTGGTAATATATCTTTGTAATTGATCTACATAGTTATTCAATTTAACTAACATGATTGTGGGTTGTAATAAATTGTTACCGTTTGTGGAAAGTGAGGATCAGTTTAACACATAGTTGTCGAAGGCGCAAGGTGCACCCAGGGCACAAAGCTTAAAAGCGTGAATTTTTTCAACTGAGGACGGCGCATAGTATAAAAATTCCATTTTACGGGTTTTAGACATGCTTTAGGCTTGTTATGGGCTAGCTCAAGTTTTTAGGTTAAATCCAGGCTTGTTTAGGGCTAGTGCAATTGTTTCAGAGTTGTTCAGACGAATTTTGGCTGCAACTTGGACTGAAAATGTGCCCGAGGGATCGGAAATGGGGCTTCTAAGGTGAGGCCGCAATCGTTGGGATGAGTCGGTGGGTCTAGGCGTTTGTGCCTTGTGGGCTTTTGACCACATAGGTTTAAGATTTCAAGAGATAAAAGTCTGTCTTTCTGTTTGCTTCTTGAAATGTAATCCCATGCAGCTTCCATCTATAACATGCATACCCTTAAACTTATTTGTTTATTTCTATATGTAGTTTAAACTTAAAATATAAAAATATTTGTTATGGTGGTAGTGTACTTATGTATTTCTTTTACTAAAGAAGCACACACCCTATGTTGAAACTTGCATCCAATAACGATTCAGAGGTGGTAGAATAGGTGGGAGTGTAACGGGTCAAGACGAGTGACTTCTGATTTGGATCAAATAGATTGAGTTGGTTGGTTGCTTTCACATGAAAAGCTTTTCGTTTGATTCCTAAACATTTTTTCGTAATCTATTTATTAAATACGGTTACAAATTAAATAATATTATGCTATTTTTCAGTAAAACAATCTAGTAGGTTGATTAAAATACACTTTCAAACTGTTCGTGCCATTTTCTTTTTAACTATATTATATTGTGCTTATTTGACCCGTTAAAGATAATACACCTCCTAAATCAACACATTTATAAGAAAATTGAAACTGCCATCACTCATATGAAGTTAGCTGTTTAAAATAACTATACTCGTGTAACTGAGGATCAATTTCCTCTAATCATATTTAGGAGGCGTTTGGTTGGAAGAAATGGAATAGAATTAAGAAACTAGTATAATTTTCAAGTAAAACTATATTTGAGTGGGTAATGAAATGTAAAACCCAAGGGAATGTTTCACCTCAAATTCCCTTGGTTGTGGGATTTCAAAATCCTTCCACCTAGAGAGGGAATTTGAAATCCCACAACCAAGGGAATTTGAGGTGAAACATTCCCTTGGGTTTTACATTTCATAACCCACTCAAATATAATTTTACTTGAAAATTATACTAGTTTCTCAATTCAATTCAATTCCATTCCATTCCTTCTAACCAAACGCCCCTTTACTTTTTGAGAAGAAATGGGTAATTTGCATTTAGCAGTCGTCTGCAATAGTAATTTAAGACTTTATTTTACTTCTTATGTAGGCTTTGGATCTTGGTAGAGGTGCACACCCAAATAGTTATATGGTGGAAGAGATATGGCAGGAACTTTCAAGAGAAAAATACAAGGAGTGGCTGCATGATTCTGCCAAACGCACGTTAGATTTGCAGAAACTTGAGTATGTTTTCTGTTAAATCATTCTTATTTGGTGGGTTGGACTAGCAATGGTCAAACAGGATGGATCCATTTGGTTTCAACCACAAACACTATCTTGTTTGTTTATCTAAAATTTATGAATAATTCATGGGCTAATTAATACCAAAACCATACTATTCTAAACCTTTGGATACAATTGGTTTTTAAGGCCTTTAAGTGACCTTCTACCCGTAGGAATCCCTTTTAGTTGAAATTTTTATTCGAACGTACACCCTTTTTGGTTAAAACACAACCCAAATTAATCCATTTACACAAGGTAACTCTAGTCCTCTACTATCTTTTGATGTCTGGGTGTCTTTAATATTCTTCCTACAGAGTTTTTTTCTGTTATTTTATACTAAGCATGTGTTGTTCTGTGTCACAGAAAATCATGTGAGACAGCTTTAAAGGAAAAGCTTGTGCATGATCTTAGCCAAGAGATGGATGGTACTGATGAAGTTACTTATTCAACTTCAGAACAATTAGCAGCTCTGAAATCAATATTCAGCAAAGCTGCAGAAGCTGACATACCAACGGACGTGGGTTTTTTCTATTTCTAATTTATTCTCTGTGTTCTTAAAAGCAAAATGCAAGCTCTCTTTAAATGGCATGTGTGTAATTTCAGGTACCGGATTATCTTTGCTGCAAGATAACACTCGATATATTCCGTGATCCTGTCATTACTCCAAGTGGTTTAACTTATGAAAGGGCTGTCATTCTTGATCATCTTGAAAAGGTATTTCTTTCCCTTCACATAAAAAATGTAGAAAAATCTTTGACTTTTGTGATCAAGATGACTACTTTTCTGTCTGAATTCAAAAGATTAGCTTAGTGATTTAGACCCATCAAGAAACGGGTCAAACAGGTTGAAAGTCATCCTTTATGATGTGTATAACCCTCTTCTTAAATCCAGCCTTATAATAATTGATTAATAAGCTAGAATGGTAGATTAAGAAGTAATCACATGTCCACCAACCGTACCCCTTTTTAGTGCGTAAAAAACTACGCATTTTCACCCGCTTCCAATCCCTCCCATAACATCATCTAAGACTAAATGTAAACGTAATACAAGTCATGTGACAAAACCCATGTTAAATTTATCCCCTCTATGTATCCCGCTCGATATCAAAAGTCAAGAGTCCACAATCTTCTCTTTGTAGGACAAAGGGAGAGTACCATATTGTTGAAACTTTTATTTCTTACATTGTCCATCGTTAAAACGATATGGTAGGTGGGTAAGTTTGATCCGATCACACGGGAACCACTTCACCCGTCAAAGTTAGTCCCAAATTTGGCAATTAAGGAAGCAGTAGGAGCATATCTGGAAAAACATGGTTGGGCATACAATATGGATTAAAAGATGGTAAGTTAACATACATATTATAGTGGTAAAACAGTATATACAAGGTGAGCTTTTCTAGAGATTGTTGTTCCAGCATCCTAAAAATTTGGTGGTGCACTGAATTGAGTATAGTTTCATTTTGGATTTTACACCCTGGTTTTTGGTTGTTTATGTTTTAGAATTGAGTTATATTTGGTTTCTGTGCTTGATTAAATGTTGTCACAACTTTCACCACCATAATCCACCTGCAAATTAGAGTTGAAAGAGGTATTATGGTGGTGATCCATGATACAACTTTCGGACATGTCCCGACAAGAAAAAATATCATGCATGAGGTGTCATTTCCAGCTTGTTTAAAAAAATAAACAAGTTGTGTTTGGGTTTTTGGGTTGATCTGTTTAATAGTTTAGATAAACGGACCAAAACACCAACTTGTTTAATATTAATTAAAAGCTAAAAAATACATACTTTATAGGAAGAATTACTTATATTTCTTGATAAACTTCATCAATTGCCTATATTCTCTAATAAACTTCATCAATTGCATATATATACTCAACTTAAATTTTTAATTACATATATCTCCTTGTAAAAATTATCTAATTACATATATACTCAAATTAAAAGTAATTACATATATCCCCTTCTAAAACTTAGTTAATTACATATTCACTCAAACCGAAATTTTAATTACATATATCTGATTTATTAAATGTCAATATTACATATTTACTCATTTTATTACTTTTATTAAAAATAATTTATATAATTAGTATTTTACTTTTATTTTTTTAAATGATACAATTATGTTTTTTCTTCTTTACTTGCTTTTTGAGTTTTGATTATTTATTAATATTTCTATTCTAAAGTTTTTATGTTCTTTTTGTTTTTCTTTTACCTTTTTATGCTATTTTTTACAATACCTGTACGAGACACTTCTAGTCTTATTATACAACATAAAATTATGTGTTCGAATCATGTTACATAATGAGATAGGAAGTATCTCGTACAAGAACCAGAAAAAATTAGCATTACAACGTAAAAAAACAAAAAGAACATAAAAAACGTTAGTATAGAAATATTAGTAAATAATCAAAACTCGAAAAGCTAGTAAAAAGAAAACACATAATTTTATAGTTTATTAAAAATAAGAGTAAAATACTAATTATATAACTTATCCCTTAATAAAAATAATTAAATGAATAAATATGTAATATTTATGTTTAATAAAGCGGGTATATGTAATTAAATTTTTAGTTTAGGTATATATTATTAACTAAGTTTTAGAGGGGATACATGCAAATTAAAAGTATATATTTAATTAACTAAGTTTAAAAAGGGAATATGTAATTAAAATTTAATTCGGGTATATATGTAATTGAAGTTTATAAAGGGAAATATGTAGTTCTTATTTTACAAGGGTGACCCGTTTTACCTATTTATTACTAGTTGTTTAACTCATCAACTTGGTTATGACCCGTTTAGTGCCTGTTGAGGTTGCTAACTAGTTTATATAATTATATCAATGACTTATACTAGTCCTTTCAAGTTATATGATTATAAGTTTTTTAGGTTAAGTTTACCGTTTTTAATATGAATAAATAAATGTATAGGTTATGTTTTTGTCAACTCGATACAATTTACAACCCTACATGATTTACAACCTTAATAGCCTTAATGTGATAAATGGGACAAAAAGGGTGATGTGGGTACCAACTGTTAGTCCATAAAGACTTTCACAAAAAAGATAGTGTCTTTTGGATGGTTTATTGGACCACAAAAATATGTTACCATCACACAAAGGCACATCGCCCTATTGATTATGGGCACATTCTTCCTATTTTGGCTTTCTACCTTTCAACCCCACCTCAATAATATAATCAATTATTGCCTTTTTTCATAAACTATTGATTTTTTCCTCATGATAAACTACAAGTCCGTACAATCATCCAATCTACTGTTAGTGTTTGAATTTTTGACAATCATTTCATATTTTGGCTCTTTATATGCAGTTACCATAAAGAATCCAAATCATATGAAATAGGATAAGTTTTGAGCATCCATGTCCACCAATCAAAGGAACTGATGTGTAGGTTTCATGATATGGTTCGAGTCGCTTATGGTATACACGAAGTTGCGAAGCGTGTGTATGTTATTGAAAATGCCTGACAAGTAATCTTAAATAATATTACAATAACAAATACAAAACAATGATAAATCGCTGTTTAATTCATTGATTTTAGTTACTAGAGAGTATCAAATATATGCCTAGAAATGAAATGCCCTAATTTCTACGAGAAAATGTATTTTTCTGATTAAAAAAGAAATTTATTTGCAGAAAAATTAAAGAAAACATGTGATTACTAGAGTGGAGATCAAGTTATATGCTACAAGAACCATGTGCATTTTGCAAGATCAATACATAGTAGACATACATAATATAAATGATCATCAACTCTACGTTATCTCGTCATGTATACTTTGTTATCTTTGTATATAGTATGATTGGTTTTATTTACATGATCATCAATTTTTGATGAAGGTCAAAACTTGAGGTCAAAATCAGGAACAAAGTTGACTAAAACAGTCAAAATCTTATATACATTAAAGGATGAATTCATGAACCCTAAACAGATCTTGACACTTTTGATCTAAAAGATAACAAATTTACATATTTCTTTCAAACCCCATGAAGCTTACGCGGTATGGGTTCGATTGATCGGTCTGTTAATCCGATCAAGAATCCCGTTCGCTTTCCTTTTAGCTCTCGAAGTCCCATCTTGCGCGAGTTGTGACAATGTCTCGTAACGACCCTCCTCTTCCCTCATTTCCTTCCACTTTGTCCTATCACTAAAACATATCGCGTATAGTATCGCGCTACAATTCTCCTTGTTTCGCGCACATGTCGTCTCCTTAATCAACGAGAACAAGCACGATACCGCACCAAGATCACCCATTTCCTCAACCGCCTTCTGGTTACTCGAAAGCATAGCCAAAATCGCCAACAACTCATCCACGAGGACCCTGCGGTCAATCTTATTCAAAAGCACCCTCACCGCACCATCTCCCACGGCTCGAGTCTTGTTCTCATGGACTATACACAAGCTAAAGATTGCAGATGCAACATCTTTCATGGCTAACTCATGCCCCTCTTCAAGAAGATCAATTAACGGTTTTAAACCACTCGCTTTCCCGATCAATAACTTGTTTGAATCGAGCGCTGATAGCGTGAAAAGGGCTGCAGCCGCGTTAGCTCTTGTTTTAATCGTGCCTGATCTTAACGCGTCTAACAAAACCGCTATCACATTGGGTGTTTCTGCAGCCAGTTTCTTGTTGCTATCATGAATCGATAGATTCAAAAGGGTAGTGATCACATCCTCATGAAGATTAGGGTCGATCTCGCTCTTGATTCGCAATAAAGGGGTAATTAACAGATCTATTGCGGTACTAGATTCGCCAAATAAAGCTCGAAAAGATGGGATTTCTTTAGTTAATGATCTTAATGTGCTTGCAGCTTCTTTCTTTTCTGTTATAGAGGATGATGATGATGACAGTTTCTTGAGAAGTGATTGAAAATGACTCTGATCGGCTTGGGTTAACCCGTTTTGATCCGGATAGTGAACCGGGCTCACGAACCGGACCCCGTGATGGTCGCACCATTGTTTGATCATGTCTCGAACCAAATGGTTCGGGGTTAGAACCGTGTGGGTGAGAATTTGTTGGGTCTTTGGGCATGCTCTGTTTCCTGAGTTTAACCATTTTTGGATTGAATGTCTGTCATATGTCTGCAAATCATCAAGAAAACGATGAAAAACACATAATTGATAGCAAATTTCTATTAAAAAACCAAATCCCACAAAATCAAACGTCAAATTGAGCAGAAATTTTACTTTTCCGGTGGAGATGATAACAGGGTCTCTCATGATTTCATTCGAAATGGGGCAATTGAACTCTTGTGGGCAAGAATCGAAGCTCGATTTCGTGTTATCATCGATACAATTATCGAATTTCATGATGGGACATGATTTAATTGTTCTTCTCTTTTTCAAATCCTTCAAAGATTGCAGAATCTGTGCAGCTTTATCCACACACTCTGTAAACCCAAATCCAATTTCTTCATCATCATCTGATGAAGATGATGCATCTTCAACAATCGCTTTCACCAGCCTCTGTAACTCCTTCTTCAAATTGTCGGTGGGATCTTTTTCAAACACCCCACTTTTCGCCATTGCATATGCACGTATATCCTTCTGTAAATCACAGTCTTTTCTTGAAATTAGATCGATTGAAGGTGATGATGATGAGTGTGGATTTGAAGAATTAACGAACAGGGTATGATTAAGATCTTTTTTCTTGGTAAATTGCCACTGATGTGTGTGTCACTCTGATTTCAAGGTTTCAGAGACACTGAAGAACAGAGGAAGCAAAGCATATGAGTGTGTGGGTGTTAAAGAAGAAAGAGAATGATGATGATGATGTGTGTGTGTGTGTGTGTGTGTGAGTGAGTGAGGGATGGAGAAAAGAAATAGATGATTTAGCTTTTACTTCTTTATTATAATCTATATGTTATTTATAGGTGATGTGTATGTTCTTATTTTTAATTCATTCTTTTATTAGAAACATGTACTATACATTCATTTATTTATTTATTTGTTATCATTATACGTGTGAACATGAATATTACTAAATTTTGTTGTAATTATTATGTATGTATTAAGTAAGTAACATTATACGTGGAACTTGCGTTTTGTGTCTTAAATGGTTGTTGGATTATAGTTTGAGACCCCCGCACAATTAGTGCTTGTTAAAAAATTATAAAAGTGATGGTATGCTTAAATTATATTACGATGTTAGAAACGAATGTTAAAAATGTAAGTTTTTTCATAAAAATGATCTTTCGCCATTTAAGACGGTTTTCAAATAAATACAAACATATAGCAAACTGCACTGGCAAGAAACCTTTGCTGACATACGTCTGGGTCTCGTGAAACATATTTCGAGAGTTCATGTACCTTAACTCGACGGATAGAGTGTAATTGTTTTTTTAACATTTTGGAAAATTACAAATCTATTTATGTCTATTATTTTTAGTAATGAATTGTAGTTTTCTTCATAGTTTGTATCTTTTATTATTCTATCAACGGTTGTATATTTTGTTTATTAGTTTACATTTATTTTACTTTTAATTAAAAAGCATTTAGAAATGAAATGGTATGGAAGATAACCATTTTCCTACTTAAGGGAACAATTAGAGTAAGTGTAGAAATTGATGTGACCCTAATATAAAAGAGAAAGAGGGTTAGGGATGTTAAGGAAAGAGGGGACGACACCAACCTTTTATGATCAATTCATATAACTTCATATGTGCTTACAATCTAGGCGACCACATTCAGCTATCGTGGTCTCAACATAGCATTATTGTACTGCATCACTTTCACCATTATGATGTACGTAATGACAACCACTAAGAGAGTAAAAAGCTTAGGTGAAGGATTTCATAGACATAAAGCCATCGATAAAGGGGCGTAATGAGGTTGTCATCTAATCTTATAACCCCTAGAACACCACCTATCTAGTGCGTGATAGTCTTTAATGTGATCACAGTCATGGGTGTGTGTAAAGAGAAAATTTTTGGTTTTTTAACGAACCGCAATACTAGATCCATTTTCTCTTTTTAGATCAAACATGTCACACCCCGGTTCAGGACAACCCGAGAGCACGAGATTGGTTCATGTGTTTTCATTTCATTTTTTGTTTCAAAATCATGTTTACACAACAAAAACAATATTTCAAAACCTTTTGGAATATAATAACTCTGTTGGTTGTATACTTTTTACATATTCGTAGGGGTTTAGAAATTTCCTTTTACATATATATTTAAACATCACAGAACGATGTTTAATCAAAACTTCTGTCAACCGACAAATATTACAAAAGTTTCAAAACGAGCCACTATTTTCCCCCAACACTTACCTTCAGCTACAACTATTCATGATTACCCAAAATGTTCATAAAATAATATGTCCGTGTAAAACCCATTGAATCTGTTCAATAGACACAAAATAGTTAAGCATGAATATAATTAAACAATTTAACCATAAATATCCCAGTAACTACACATTTAACAGTATATTTCAACTGTATTCTTCATGCTTCATATATACACATTTTTTCAACACTATCATACTCCCTTACACATAGTCTAAATATTATATAACATAAGTAAACCATATCGTATGATAACGTTAAAATTATGTCTTGTTCTTTAATATGACTACAATCATGGGCGTGATGTAAAGAGAAAATTCTTTGTTTTTTTGTTAACAAGCCACAATACTAGACCTCATCTTCTCTTTTTAAATAAAACCTTGTATTCATACAAATACCATGACACGCTTTTGTAGTTATCACATAATTGTGTATACGACGCTTGCCCAACGACACTTTTTCAGCACTATCACACACTTGCTATGGATAGTCTAAATAGTATATAACATATTGTAATAGTTTGGTGATTTCTACCATTGTCATAGTGAGAAATTTACAAGGGGCGTCATTATACTTGTTAGTAAATAGTGAGAGAAGTGATCATTACCTCTTGAGATTAGTGAAACGTAAAAAGGTCATCATTGATTTAACAAAATGTTGTCTAATGAAACACTAGTTACCAGTGATCTCTTACGATCAAGAGACTTGTTTAATGGAGCACACTCTCGTTTGAATATCAGTTAAAGGACATATGGTAAATTAGTTAATATCAACTTTTACCTTTAAAGATTAGTTTTGTCTTTCTAGACCTAACTTTTTATATTTCTTATATATCTTTTGACTGGGTTTTAAACAAAAAATAATCATATAAAATATGTGTTAATTTAAGAAACTTTCAATAAAAGAAAAAATAAACTATTTACTTCCTATAGTTTTTTACACATATAATGGATAATAAATATTAAAGCACGTTTAGCCTAAAATAGATGATCATAATAGATTATGCTAAATTGAGTACAACTTTAGAATTATTTAACGTTTTAATTTGCAAAATTATATATTATACCTAAATCAGATTTATATAAATACCACTAATCTTTTATTTGTATATAATATATATATATATATATATATATATATATA
>BJCM01065049.1:0-14951 GCA_018326385.1 Flaveria bidentis | reverse complement strand
ACTCTTGAACTCACCAACCATTGTGTTGACATTTTTAGTATGCTATTCTCAGGTCGTTAACTCAGCTTGTCATTAGGAGCACAACACGGGTCCAGCATGCATCCTAAGGCTTTATTTCATAGACAAATGATTTATCTTTTATATATGGGTTTTAAACATTGGGATGGCGGGTGTTTGCCATATTATGCATTCATTTACTTTGGGTTTGTCTTATTTTGCAAAACGCTTCTGCATGGTTTTTAAACTTTTGAATTTTGGTTGGTTTTGTTTTGAATGTGGCATATAGTGTCGTTCTGAGTAAATAGTGACTGTGATCCTGGTTTGTTCACACGCCTCGCGGTAAAAATCCACGCGTGGATTTTGAAGGTGTGACAGATTTTTGGAAATGGCTGCCATTTGTTAAGTTAAGTATTTGTGTGTGTGAGGGATCTTAAGATAGTGGAAAGCTCTAATACCAAAATCAGGACCGTTGAAGGGTATGCAAATACAACACAACAACACAAAGAGGAGAGTTGGTGAAGAACACTCAACTTAATCAGACAGTGAAACTAGTTAACCTCAAGAAATGACACTAAGAACACAAGTAAGTATGAGACAGAACAAGATAAAAAGATACACAAGGAGATGGTTTTCAAGATCGCAGTATATTGCCTTCTCTAGTTCTATTACAAGTGTTACAAAGCATAAAAGAAAAATACAAGTACTTGAGATACATATACTACATCCTACAGCCGGTCATACTTTGTAGGCCAGCTGGATACAATTGACTAGACACAAAAAAATCAATTGTAGAGTCAAAAGGCAGATATCCTTTTGACTAGTGACTATGACATGCCATAGCTCACATCCTAATCTATTACAAAATGGATAAACTACATAAAGTAGAAAGTTGATAGACTCAAGACCTCAATGTAAGTATGGACCTTTTCACCAACTTGTGAAAGTTGGTGACTTTACAGAGTTGCAGCGGAAAGGTATCCAACTTTATGTAAAGTACATCAGATAAAGCATGTGTGCTAAATGTATTCGGAAGAAATTTGTCTTCAAGTGTTGGCTTCGGAAGACTTTGTCTCTGATGCTTCGGAAGACTTCATCTTTGGCTTCGGAAGATATTGGTCTTTGCTTCGGAAGATTTAACACTTAGAATATTTATGTTGCTTGTGTGAAACTTCCAAAGCATTCTTCTTCAGTACCCATGTGCATGCATGCAGGAGAGACTTTGGGTGTTGGGGTTGCATCAGCCTCTTCATATAATCTCTATAGACATTAACCTGAAAAATACAAGGTATCACAATTTATTAATGTATGTTAAAAAAGCTCAAGATAAGCATAAGACTAAGATTGGACGTGTGGCCTGATCAGAAATGAACATATGTGACAGGTAGAATCCTAAAAGGGGCATTATGCCTAAGCATGGTTGGCAATGGTTTGGTGCCCAAAGGATTACGACTCCAAGGCGTTAACGGTCACATTGGTGAGCTAATAATAGACTATTACCTGTACAATGAAAGATCTTCATGTGTAATTCATCCTATGGACCTAGCATAGTTAATTATAAATTAATGTTCTCATGCTTAATTAAGAAAAGTGATTTTAGTTTTATGAACATTATTCACCAGCATTACAGTTTGTTAGATCTAAGAATAATAGATCTAGATCGTTTTGTATAGGCTTAGCACTTTAATCAATATTTTGTAATAAACTCTTGTAATTTATTATTATAATGTATGCATTATGTATATAGGTTAATCCATATCTGTATTGATTTATGTGTATGATTGCAGGTTCTAACATCATACTTGGTCAATTTCAGAAATTGACTAAGTGTAAGAAATATCTACGGATGAACATTTATGTTCTTCCTTAGATAATTGTATTACAAGAAATACATCCTAGGATCCTCTAAGGAAGACAAGGGAGTGCTAAGACCAAAGATCCACAGATGAACAACTTGCATTCCAAGTGAAGATTCCTATGGAAGGATAAATTCCTGCGGAAGACAAAGTATCATGTGGAAGACCAAAAACACTTATACTTGCATCATCAAGTCATTCAAGTTAACAAGTCAAACATGAACTCCAAGAGATTCACTGTTTCCTTAATAGAAACTCCGACCCTATAAATACCTATCCTAGGTTACACATCAAAAGGACGGCTGAATACCTAACATCACATCGATCCACACGATCAATCAAACAAAGAAACCCTAGCAGCCGCCACATCAATTACACCAAAATCATCAAATAAAATCGTAGCAAACATCATCTATAGCAATTATTTTTGTTCATATATACTCATTAATTATTTTTTAATGAAATACTTTTGAATCAAATCTTGTTCATTCATTATTGTATTGAAATCATTGCGTTCTTTTATTAATATTTACTATGTTTGATATTTATTACTTCATCAATTAAACAACGATTAGTGAGAATTCTGGGATCATTAATTCAAACTCAATCTAACACTCTAAATTTCTGATTACGATCCTTGGATTCACGAGTGGTATCATAGCCAAGTGCTCATTGATTTAGATCGATTGATCTATCGGTGTTAGAATTGTTTAATTGATTTGTTTTTTTATTAGATCCATTGATTTTGAGTAAACTTGTTTTGGTGTAGTTCAAAATTTAAAACAATAAAACGGTGAATCTTCTTTGAGTGAGTACTGTTACATTGCACGGTTAACATTGATCTATATTCACATTAACTAAAACATAGATCTCTATTATTGATTGATATTCATCAACTGTTCAAATTGACTGAACAAATATTCAAAAAAAATCCTTGATTTGATATTCATACTCATTAAAAGGATTGATTGATTTGTGACTTTTGTTACTTAGTTATTCAATAATTAAGTTCTTGACATTAATTAGTTCATTACCTAAAAAAATTTGTTTTAGTTGAATTCTTATACTTCGACTAAAATGAGTAGTTTTGTCGGCGAATCATCATACTAACCTCCAAAGTTAGAAACCAAAGTGGATTTTAAATCCTGGAAAATCAAATTCAGGAATCATGTGAATTACACTGATTCCGGCTTATGAGTATCAATAATTGAAGGTCCTTTATGATATACTATTTATTGGTATAACTCTTTACCTTTAAATAAAAAAGTTAAAGTGTTTTCATTATTAAATTTTATTTTATCAAAACCCCAAGTTTCCATTTAAAACCCTAGATCATGTCTAAATGTTAACCTTATCATTTAACTTAAACTTGTAATATCTATATATTTAGGTACCTTGTGAGAAATTACGTTGAAACGACGTTTATTATTTCTATTAATCTTTAATCATATACTTATTTGCCAAGTGAGTTTCCTTGCCTCTTTTTATATTATTTCGCACAATTTTGGGGTGAAAGATGTTAAACCTATCAACTTACACTTGTAAACGTTTTATTATTGTAAAGCACATGAAATTCATATATTTATTTTGTCATGGTTATTTGTGTTATTGTAAGTCTTATATGAGATACATATTATATTGAAAATCATTAACTATTGCTAGCCTGGCGATATCATAGATCTATTGACCTGACAAGCCTATTTGGTGCTAAAGCCAATGTATTGCCGGCTCCTGATGACGTATGACTTGTTCATCATGGGAAACAAGTACACTTAGCCAATCGTATAAACTTGTAAACTTGTAATCAGTCAAGGTTTGATTGTAGCTATATGTGTTCTATAAACTTGCATAACTCATAACCTTTGACCATGAATTGGTACTTGTAACCTTTTGATATATTATGTATATTAAACCCTTTGAAACTCACCAACTTCATAGTTGACCTTTTATTTTTAACATGTTTCAGGAAATGCCCAAGTTTGAGGTCACCTTTTGAAGTTTGCTTAAATCTAGGATTTGGACCTAGAATAAAGAATAAAAAGCTTGGATTATTTTTTGTTATGTTTTGACTTATTTCATGTTGAGACTTATGGTTGTATATGCATTTGAAATTTATGATAATAATATTTACATTTAAAGATAGCGTTATGTGGTTGTGAACAATCTTAACCCTTACATCTCGACGATTCCACCATCAAGGTTGGGGTATGACAGTTTCATTTCTATCTGTTGCCGTGATATTTTTGTTTGAGTGTTATTTGTAGTGACTTTTATGGATCGTGACTAGGAGTGTTACTATAGAGGATACCAAATTGATTATGGGGATTACCATGAGGGAATTTGGTGCTAGATTTATGAAGAACCAAATTACACTCTAGATTTTTATCACTTTCAGGGGGTCTCTACAGATTATTATAAAGTGCCGCATCCTTACTCACAACCATTTGAGAAGTCTACCATAACGTCATTCCAAAGCAAACCTCGTCCATCATTACAAGAGTTGCTACCAAAAGGGATTGATATGTTTTCACAACCTATTATCGGCTGTAATCAAGACGAGGTTAAGCAACAAGAAAACTAATGGTATCGAACTCGCAGAACAATGTCGTAGATTAGAAGCAGTGAGTGTTGAACTTAATAGGATATATGTCCACCTTCTATAGGAGAGTTCATCTTGCAGCACGGATCAGAGCATCAAATAAGAGTAGGAGGATGGAAGTAAAGCCAATCATGTTTTATATTTTGATGTGTTACAACATAAATCAAAACATGAGACAATAATGGATGAAACACAAGTCTCAACTCCAATTCAAAGTGCATTTGAGTTTGATGAGCCACAATTACTTTATCCCCATGCGTTGACCAATAACGAGCAAGAAGTCAAGGAATCATAAAGGAAAGAACAACGGGAGGAGGTTATGGATGAGATGGAAGTGGTTCTCCCTAATCTCATTGATGAGGAAACCACAAACTATACTATCCCATATTGAGAGGATGAGTTTGGAGATGAATTAGGAAGAATACCTCTTGTGGAAAGGAAAAAAAGAATAATTTGACCCGGTTAGGGACCTTGATGATTTAGAAGCACTAATTTATGGGATGCCAATAGTGGTGATCAAGAAAAAACCGTACCTAGAAGAAGATTTGCAAGTGGATGGGTTCACCAACAAACCAATAATAATGGTGACACCCAATCCTCAACTTTGCACTAACGATAGCCGACCCGTTATGATTCGTCACAAAAATCAAACGAATCGTGTGAGAGAGCAAAATACTTCACAAACCAACCACCTTTGAAGGCGCGATATCGGTCTATCAAGATATGCAAGTCAACAACCCATTATCAGGATGATCATCTCCTTCACTACTTAAATTATATTAGGTTTGGTCCGAGCAAAAACAAGTGTTGGTGGCACGACCTGTTTGGATTAATGTTTGTGTTTACCATTGAGTTCCTCACAAATCGATGGTATATACACTAAATCAAATGGGTCGGATGGGGTTTCAATTATCATAAGTCACCAATTTGTTAATTTGTTCAATCACTTGCCCTTGATTTAGTGCATTTAAGGCCCTAGTCATGCTAATTACTCGCTAATAAACGAGCGCTTTTGGGAGGCAACCTGAGCTTTAGAAACACTTTGTGTTTATTTATTTGTTTTTTTATTAACTATTTCCTTATACATGCTTAACAAGATTTTGGCTATTTTTATTTTTCTTGCTCTTGGAATGTGTTATTGATCATGTTGGTTGGAATCCTCTCGTTTGGAATCATTTTGAGGCTATGGAGAACTTCTTCACAATTTTCATCAAATCTCAATAGGGGAGTTTTTCGTTCCACTTTTCTCACACCCTTATGCATTTGCATATTTTGGTATATTGAGGGCAATATACGTTTTAAATGTGTGTATGCTTGGGTTTTTGTGAATTTTTGCAAGTCTTTCATGTATTTTTCATTGCAATTTAAAATGCTCTTATTTTTGACAAGTTTTTTAAAATTAAATAAATTATATCCATGTATATTTGTTTTAGATTGTGACACCCTACATAAATCCCATATCGGACATGGACAGGAAAAATTCCTGGCACATAAGGAATGTCCTGTCTTTAACATCAACAATGTGTTTTGGGCGTATTAGCTATGGATGAGAGGAGAAATCCATAGTTAAGCGTGCTCAGGTGGGAGCAATCCAGGGATGGGTGAAAGTTTTCACTCGGGCAACCAAAAGCAAATCAGTGAGCTCCTCGTGGGCAAAGTGGACAATATTGCTGGTGTGTAGGGCAGGTGTGAAAGAATGGTATCAGAGTCACTCTTGTGTCGTTTGGGATGTGGGACATACCTCACCAAGGATGGTGATTTCCCGAGCTCATTGAGGAAGATGAGTCCAAACGGGGGGTGATTGTGACGCCCTACATGAATCCAATAATAGCTGTGGACAGGAGAGATTCCTTGTTCATAAGGAATGCCTTGCCTTTAACATCAACTACGCGTTTTGGGCGTATTAGCGGTGGATGAGAGGAGAACTCCACAGTTAAGCGTGCTCGGACGTAGAATTACGAGAAACATGAGTGCGTTCACTGGGATGGTAGAATTACGAGAAACCTTGTGTGTTCGGATAAACTATTATGGAATAGTCTATTTGCATTACAAGTTTAAAATTTAATCTTTATCTATGTGTCTGAACCTTGCTTTTATCTCCCTATTTTCGTAAGCATTTTGTGCCCTTATCACATATGATAACATGATTACAATTGCTTTCTTATATTTTTGTTGATTTTGAGTTTTTGTTGGTCTTGAGTGTGCCAGATGTGCATCTATGTGAGAATTTGCCTAGAATATGTATTTCAAGACCAAAAAGTGAGTTTTTGTATAAAGATGATACAAATATTAGGATAAGTCATTTCTTGTAAACCTTTTTCATTTTATTACCCATATCTTTTTATTTTCATTAGTTACCATGTTGAGCCTATCTTGTTTTTATGTTTTATCCGCATATAAAACCCACCTAGCCAAAATTACCTTATATATTTAATCTTTTATGTTAAATTTCAGTTTTTGTTTGTTATTTAATATGTAATTTCTAGTTATATTATTAAAGAATGTTTAAGTTAATTGAAGAAAACAAAAAAATATGAGAAAAATATGAAAAAAAAACTTGAAAAAAAATATATTGTATTAATTTCGTTACTTCGTATTAGGAAATAATGATCAAAAGTTAGCAATTTTGTGCTTTAGAAAGAACAATCATAGTATGAACTCATTTATTGAATGTTTTGAATTAGTTGTCAATTTTCTTTTCCGTGTAATATTTGTGATTGTATACATTTGAAATCTAATGAATCCGGATTTTAACCGTTTACCTACTTTAACCAAAAATTCCATGCCTTATAATCCAAGTCCCATTACAACCCATCAAAGTCCTCTTGATTCATGCATTTGCTCATGTTTTGCAAGCATATTATGTTGGAGCATATATAGTCATATATAGTGTGTTCATCGCTTGTCGAATAGTCTAGGCTTAATGTATTACACCTGATATGTTGTAAACACATGAAACTGGGTCATTCGCAGGAGCATATGCGAATGAGACTCAGTCTTACAACTGAGCCATGCTAATGGACTACTCGTGCGACTGAGAGATGCGATTGGGACATTCGTAAGAATGAACCATAAGTATGGTCCAGTCGTATGATTGAACCATACGCATGGTCCAGTCGTATGATTGAACCATACGCATGGTCCAATCGCACGAATGGGCCCAGTCGCATCTAATATAGGTTGAGGCCTATATATACCAGTTTCAATGTGTAGAAAGATTAAGGATTTGAGAGGACTCTGTCTGGAGCCTAGGGCTGCCGGATGAGAGGGGAGATGATGCTCGATCTCCCCTTGCCAAGAGTCTTGATTCTTATGTTGAAACGAGCTTGTAATCGTTAGGTTTTATCAATGAAACCAATTTTTGATAGTTTGTGTTATTGATTTGACTTTTGGTTTTGGTAGTTTATCCTTCCGTCAAGAACATGCTTGGATGTCTACCGATCCAGCCGACTTCACATATTACTATGTATGTCTCATTGATTGGCATTGAGTGATCCAATAATGCACTTATACATACAAATAACCAAGTGTTGAGTGGTTTTTGTGAGGGGTTTACACTCATGTACAAATAAATGTCATAGGCATGTGATGCTTATCTGAATATTACTAGAATTTTTTTAGAAAAACAAATTGTTTAACACATTTGTTTTATGTTATGAATGTGCTCTGCTCGACTGTTAATCATGAGTTTAGATCATTATTTAACCAATTGATTGCTTCTCACCAATTTTTTATGTTAATGGGAGCTGTTTTGTTAAATTATTGTATTAGAGTTTGCTTGAGCATAAGCAAAGTTCAAGTGTGAGGATGTTTGTAAATATACATTTTAACAACACATATTATTTCCTCATTTGAAACATATTTGTTACAAATTCATTTTTAATACACTTATTTGTGTTATATTTAAATGTTGTAGTTCCCGATGGTCATTTGATGATTTTTTATGTAAAGTTGAAGAAAAAATGACGTTTGTGAAGAAAATCTCCTAACTTGGACATGTAGGAACCCCTACATGGCCATGTAGCTGTGCAGTATGATGTTGTGAAAAACTGCAGCCTATACGACCAACTCACTTGTCTCACATGCCCATGTGGGGAGTAGAATCGGGTTTTTAACATACTTGCGTAACCAATGGTGGGTAACCAATGGTGGGTAACCAATGGTGGGTAACCAATCTTCCAATGGTTTACGAAATATGTTTGTTGAAAATAAGTATCATATTACCACCTTCAACTTTCACTGTTTATATTAAATAGTTGCAAGCTATGGTTAAGTAAATTTTGACCTCATGGTTTGACTTTGTTGACTTACAGTCACTCAATGGTATAAAACTTTAACAATCTCATTCACCATTTTAAGAAATCGTAGCTTTTTTTTAACCAAATACTTTCTTTTGTCAACTCTGATTTGTCTTTTTTTAAGAAGACTTTTTATCACGCCTCATTATGAAGAGTCTCAAGTCTATCCGGAAAGGATATGGTGGTAATGCCCTCATCTTCGTCTAGTCGGGTGTCCAATCGTGTACGAAGACTCACCCTAGGCACTATAACAACTCCAACCCCAACTTTGATTATGTTTAATTGATAGAATCTTATATTCTTAAATAACTTACTAAACGGATTTTAGGATGTTACATTTCAGGGGGGTCGTTGTCGTCAAGGCTTTGTACGCCCTTTATTTTTATCCAAGAAATACAAAAAGGAATAGTGTTAAGGGTCGTCTCCATCTAACTTATACTCTTATACGAACAAAATGGAGAAAGCCAAAAGGGAAAGAAATTAAATAGCCCAAGTTAAAATTTGCATAAGTTTGACATGTTTTGAGGTAGCATTATCGTAAGATATGACGGCATAATCCAAATTATTTTCACATGCCTCTAATTCTATTGTATATTGTACATTTGAAATAATTAAAGATGAGTTATCATTGTAATTATCAAAACCCACTCTTATCACTTACGATATTGTAATCGAATGCTAATAACATGTTAAGGCTTGGTTAAGTGACATTCTTTACTATAAGGATTACAGAAATATGTCTACATAGGCTTAAATTATCACATTCTTATATTATAAAACAATACTATAACGTATCCTCGTAATTCACTTTTAGACTTCAGGGTACACAACTTACATATAAAGAATTTAAAATATGTTGATATCAATCTTTGTTATCAACTCAGTTAATTATCACTAGCAATTTGGTCAGTCGGTAGCCAAACTTATTAGTAGCAATGTGCTGCTGATGGACAAGTTCTTGAAAGTAATCAAGTTAATACCGATCATGTTTTACTGATTCAACTGCCGGTGGTTGACAAATGTGATAGCTATAACATCCAACTGTCATGATTATGCATGAAGAGTTGCAGTGGCATGTTACACCGATTCAACAACTATATAAAGTTCAAATTTGGTAAAATTGAAAATATGTCTTTTGCATAGGAAAATTGCACACTTGTTTTTTAAAAGAACTTTATCTGATTGAAAATTTTAAATACACATGAAATAACTTTAATAAAAAAACATCACTCAATTTAGAAAGTATTTAGATGTACAAGAAATTAAAAAAAATACAAAATAAAATAGTAAAATTATTCTTTTGCATTGTGAGTTGCATATCGTAACCCATAGTCCCATACTTGCATCACAGTTTCTTCAATGGGTATTAGTTTGTTGGATTATTTTGAGCTTATCAGTAGGTCTGAATAATTAGCCCAATTTATATTTTGGGCTTTAGGGTAATAAAATAAAAATAAACATAAAAATTGTTTTTTGTGCTTCCTGCCGTCACTTGTTTATAAATTCATATAGAAAACAAAACCAAAAGTGGTGTTTCTGCCGCAAACACAAGAAAACAAAAGGAGTATAACAGTATAATTTTACTTATTTTGTTGTGTTTTTAAAATTTCTTAAACATGTTACATTACAAGTGTAATGTTAAGTGTGATTAGATGTTGAAAAATCAACACTACAAAAGGAGTAATGTATATTTTGTAGGGGATTATTCAACTACTTCATGAAGTTAGGAAAGAAAAATATAACTTTTAGGACGCTCTCAAGCGGGATTCCTAGAGACAAAAGAAGTTTTTGAGGTTGAATTTTGGAATAACTCTGGTTTGTAATTATTTTGTTTTCCTTTTGTTTCCGGTTTCATATAATTTGGTGTTATTGACTTCAGGGGTATGATTATTAATTATTGTAAGCATGTGGCGTATCTTTAGTGTTGTAAAATCAATCGAGAATATGAACGCGGAATAACAATCAATACAAAGATGATACAATAAAGAATAAACGTGAACAAGAACTTCCAAATGATTATTATGAATTGAATGATTTCGGATGCTTCACCGATTACAACTCACCCTTATTTATAGTGTTTAACTAACTGTAACTAACACTCAACAAATATTGAGAATTTACATTAAGCACCCTACACTATATCTTCCGAACGGAAGTAACCCTTCGGAAGATTCCCTACTGAGATATACATACTTCAGAAAATATCCAAAGTACATTTTAACTTACTTCCAAAGCAAACATGACCTTCGGAAGAAATCAACTTTGCTTCGAAAGAACTATGTTAAGTTTCGGAAGAAACTTAACCTTTGGAAGTTAACACTTGTTTTGGATTTTAATATTTCACAATCTCCACCTTAAAATCCAAAACAAGATTTTAACAAACTCCCAATGCATCCAAGCAAAACTTGAACTTCACACCAGGTAGAGACTTTGTAAACACATCTGCTGGATTCTCCAAAGTAGACACACTTTCCACTTTCACATTCCTAGCATTCACCACATCCCTTATGAAGTATAACTTCACATTAATGTGCTTTGTCCTCTCATGAAACATGTCATTCTTTGACAACTGAACTGCACCCTGGTTATCACAAAACACCACTGAGTCTGCAACTTTGATTTCCAATTCAGAAACAAAACCATGCAGCCACATAGCTTCCTTGACTCCCTCAGTCAACGCTATATACTCAGCCTCTGTTGTAGATAATGCCACCACATGCTGCAACTGAGCTTTCCAACTAACCAAGTTACCTAGTACTTGAAATGCATACCCTGTAATAGATCTACCTCTATCTAGGTCCTTGGCAAAATCTGAATCCACATAACCAACAATCCTGTCAACCTTCTCATGTTCATGATGCCCAAACACTAAACCATAGTTCTTAGTACCCCTGAGATATATCAAGATCCATTTTACAGCAACCCAATGAGCTTTACCCGGATTTGACAAATATTTGCTTACCAAACTCACAGCATACCCAATATCCGGCCTTGTACAAACCATCAAGTACATCAAGCTCCCAACAACATTGGCATAAGGTACTTTCTCCATACATCTAACTTCAGCATCTGACTTAGGACAATCAAAACTTGATAGTTTAATATGAGCACCTATAAGAACTGTTACTGGCTTCACATCATCCATCCTATAGTTACTTAGTACATTTTCCAAGTAAGACTTTTAAGACAACTTCAACACCCTGTGCTCTCTGTCCCTTGTAATCTCCATGCCCAATATCTTCTTTGCTTCACCCAGATCTTTCATCTCAAACTCTGACATCAACATTTTCTTAGTAGCTTCAACTTCCTCCAAGTCTGAACAAGCCACCAACATGTCATCAACATACAACAACAAATATACAAATTTGCTCTCACTGTATTCCTTAAAATACACACAACTATCATAGCTGCTCCTTTTAAACCCATTAGTCACCATATGTTCATCAAACCTCTTATACCACTGTCTAGGGGATTGCTTCAGCCCACATAAAGACTTTTTAAGGAGACATACCTTCTCTTCCTGCCCCTTAACCTCAAACCCCTCTGGCTGCTTCATATAGATAGTTTCATCCAGCTTCCCATGAAAAAATGCAGTCTTCACATCCAACTGATGTAGCTCTATATCCATAGAAGCAGTCAATGACAGCATAACCCTCATACATGAATGTTTCACCACAGGTGAGAATATTTCATTATAATCCACACCTGGCTTCTGTGTAAACCCCTTAGCCACCAGTATAGCTTTGTACCTAGGAGGTTCACCTTCACAAATCCCATCTTTCTGTTTGAACAACCATTTACATGATACAGGCTTGTGACCCTTAGGTTTATCAACCAGCTCCCATGTGCCATTATTGTACAGAGATTCCATCTCTTC
Organism: Flaveria bidentis; assembly: GCA_018326385.1. NCBI lineage: Eukaryota > Viridiplantae > Streptophyta > Magnoliopsida > Asterales > Asteraceae > Flaveria > Flaveria bidentis. Next base: position 2,324 of record BJCM01065049.1, on the reverse strand, counting down.
CTCCATGGCCTTACATTTGAGCTTTCTTTCACAGAAATTGCCTCAGAGTATGTCAATGGTTCATAAATGCTTTCTTCTTCAGCAGCAACAAAGGCCAATGTAGACAAATCCATCCCCTCTCTAAACCTGACAGGAGGTATCACTTGTCTACTCTGTCTATCCCTAGCCAACTGTTAATCATCTATACCATCTCCCTGGCTACCAGAGATACCTTGATCAACACCTTTATCATTTACACCTTGCTGCTCCACCTCAATCTGAACCCCACTCTAATTTTCAACCTTTGACTTCCCTTTTTCTTGAATATCCTTATGCATGACATTCTCTTGAAAAATAACATCTTTGTTCACTATCACCTTAGGTCTGTCCCCTTCTAGCCTCCATAATCAATACCCTTTAACACCCTCAGGGTATCCTAAAAAGACACATTTACAAGCCCTAGGTTCCAACTTCCCTTGGCTAACATGCGCATAACCCAAAGATCCAAACACCTTAAGTTCTCCACAGTCACCCTTTCTCCCTGACCATGCCTCCATAGGTGTCTTCATGTCTAATGCTGCTGATGGAGACCTATTAACTATATATGCTGCAGTGGAAACTGCTTCAGCCCAGAACTAGCCAACATACACCTTACCTTTTCAAGTAAAGTTCTATTCATCCTCTCAGCCAACCCATTCTACTGAGGAGTCCCTGGCACAGTTCTATGTCTAGCAATACCATGAGTTTTACAAAATTGATTAAACTCATGACTACAGAACTCCAACCCATTATTAGTTCTTAACTTCTTGACTTTCCTCTCAGTTTGAGTTTCACAAGTAAAAGCATCACTCTTATTCTTTAATACAACAACCCAAACTCTTCTAGAAAAATCATCAATCAAGGTCATAAAGTATCTAACACCACCCAAGGAATCAACTTTAGCAAAACCCCATAAATCAGAATGAATGTAGTCTAATACCCCACTTGTGATATGCCTAGCCTTTGTAAACTTTACTCTCTTGTGTTTACCAAGAATAAAAGTTTCACAGAAACCAAAAAACTTAATTATGCAGCTCAGTCATCACATGTTGCTTCTGCAACTCCACCAGTCCATGATGACTGATGAGACCAAGCCTCTTATGCCATAACATAGCCTTAGAACTACTATCACTTGAGGCAGATGCCACCTGAAATTCTACTACACCGGCACTATCTAACAAGTAGATATTATTCTCTCTTCTACTCCCAAACAATACTACCATTGATCCCTTTATCACCTTAGCCTTATCATCTTTAAGACTAACATGGTAGCTAGAACTCTCCAATAGCCCTAAAGACAACAAACTTCTTTTAAGACTAGGAATATACCTTACATCATGAAGATCCACTTTCATGCCATTCTTTATTTTCAAAGTCACTGTACCATGACCCACTATCTTGCAAGGTCTATCATCCCCTAGCTTAACTGATCCAAGATCTTCAATCTTCAGTCCTTTAAAGAACTCCCTCACAGGTGTCATATGAAATGAACACCCTGAATCCATAATCCACTGATCCTTTCCGCCACCACTTATGACAGCCAACACATCTGCACTTTCATATCCATTAGACGGATCATCATGTGCATTGTGTCAAGAATGAGTCTTTGATCCACTTGATTCACCCTTCTTTCTTTTCAAGTCAGGACAATCTTTCTTGAAATGCTTCTCTGATCCACACACATAACACCTCCTCTTGTACTTGGACCGGGACTTTGAGACACTTCTCTGCTTGAAGTTTCTTTGCTCAGATCTTCCCCTGACTACCAAGCCCTCTCTACCATCTTCCTTATAATCAGTTTGCTTCTTCAATTTTTTTGAATTGAGAGCTACCAGCACTTCTTCCATGGTAAGAGTGTCCCTACCATACATTAAAGTATCCACAAAGTGCTCATAAGATAATGGAAAAGATGTCAAGAATATAATTTCTTGGTCTTCATCATCTAATTCAACTTCGATGTTTTCAAGATCCAACACCAACTTGTTGAATTCATCAGTATGATCTTTAATTGGCTTCCCGGCTTCCCAAGAGCCATTTGGAATGCGTACAACCATTTTTTGAGATACAATTTGTTCGCAAGAGACTTTGTCATGTACAAACTTTCCAATTTCACCCAGACCCCTACAACAGACGTCTCCTTCGACACTTCTCTGAGTACTCGATCCCCCAAGTTCAAGATGATTGAACTGTTTGCCTGTTCCAGCATCTCCTTCTTTTCGTTGTCTGACATAGTGTTTGGCAACTTGGATTCTCCGGCCAAGGCATCCACCACTCGTTGGTGAACGAGCAATGCCTTCATCTTCAAC
>BJCM01065047.1:0-14703 GCA_018326385.1 Flaveria bidentis | reverse complement strand
CGAGATTACATAACCCTAGCCGTCTGAGTTCGTCCAGTACGTCTCTTCCAAGTTCATAGAACGTTTCTGATCATTCCTAGTCTATTCTTAACGTATTCTAATCGTTAGGTTTGATCGGATTAACGTTTTCTTTGATTGGATCGCCAATCAAATAGGATTCCGCACTATTTGATCTGGTTTCACGTTGAATCAGTTAGTACACCGTACGCAGTAGGTCCTAACATTATCTGTAATTGGATATTAATTAAAAAAAAAGTGATTCGAAACAAAAGCCGACGTAAGATACATGGTAAGTAATAAACCCCAAGACTTATTATTTATGTATTTCATAATAAACCAAAAAATCTATATTCTATAGGATAAATATCGACTATATCCGAAAGTAACCAACAAAGATTAACATAAAGTTTGTAATTCAAATCTCACAAAGATTAGATCATGAATGGATATACCAAAAAAACAAAGTTTACTTATCCAATTACAACTCAAAAACACAAACTTTTCATCTATAAATACAACCTCAAATCACATATATTCGCAATTAATTTCTTATTCATATCGTAACAATGGCTGGTGGTGGTGTGATCTCTTCCGGTAACTCAAAAGCCTACCCCGGAAACCTCACATTCAAGGTGCTGATAACATGTCTTGTGGCGGCCTGCGGCGGTCTGATCTTCGGCTACGACATCGGGATCTCGGGCGGCGTGACGTCGATGGCCCCGTTTCTCCAAGAGTTTTTCCCTGAGGTGTACAAGAAGGAGTCGGGGACAAAAGCTTCTAGCAACCAATATTGCAAGTTTAATAGTACCACGTTAACAATGTTCACATCGTCGTTGTACTTGGCTGCGCTTTTGGCTTCGTGTGTCGCTTCGTTCGTGACGAAGGCGTGGGGCCGGAAGATCTCCATGCTCATCGGTGGTGTTACATTCTGCATTGGAGCACTGTTCAATGGCTTTGCGTTTGCAGTGTGGATGCTTATTGTTGGGCGTATTCTTCTTGGTGTTGGGATTGGATTTGCTAATCAGGTAACTTAATAATAATACTATATGTTTATCATATATTGTTGTCACTAGTGTATATATTGTACCGTAACCGCTGGTTGAACCGGTATTTAATCGGTCTAGTTAAATTATTTATACAACTTTTTACTTCAACCGGTGAAACAGACGTCTAACACGTAAAAATATTTAATGTTGGTGACGGTTAACCGAAGGAGTCGAGTCGATCTTAATTATTTTTTTAAAAGATTTTATTTAATGTTTACTTTAATAATTCAATGACATTAATGTTTTGATATATTTATAGTTTTATACTATTTGTTTCTCATTCTATAAACCATTAAAAGATGAACCGAACTAAGTCAAACTGAGTTTCAATTTTCTTTAATTAAATCTTTAAGTTAAATATCATATACTATGACTAAATAAAATTTTCTAAACTCTAGTTTTTAGATACGTATAGTTAATTAATTTATTATAATCTTTCTCATCCGGTTCTTAAGTTTAAGTTCAAATAACTAGGAGAAAGCTAGCTTGTTTTTTATTTAAAATCTCATTTATTGACTTACGTAATTTTCAACATTCATGTTTTTAGACACTTATACTTTAATTTTTTTTATCTTTCTTTAAATCACATCTATTAATTTATTCTTCTCGGTGTTGAAATTAAATTTGCTAATCAGGTAACTCAATAATACTATTTGTCATAATATTTTTACGTAAAGATTTTTATGAAATTTATATTCTCATCCGGTTCAAACTCTGGTCTATTCACAAAACAGTAATGCATGATTCTATTTCTACTATTTGTGTTTATATGTATAAATAGTCCGTACCTCTATATCTCTCGGAGGTGGCTCCATACAAGTACCGTGGTGCATGCAACGTGTTGTTCCAACTCTCGATCACCGTAGGCATTCTAGTCGCAAATGCCGTAAACTATGGGTTCGCCCAAATCGAGGGCGGTTGGGGCTGGCGTTTGAGCCTGGGTGGCGCTATAGTTCCCGCGATCATCTTCATCGTTGGCTCGTTATCCCTCGCGGACACTCCCAACTCCCTCATCCAACGCGGTAAGCTCCAAGAAGCCAAACAAAGATTGCTAAGCATCCGTGGTGTCGAAAATGTGGATGAAGAGTTCAATGATCTCGTCGAAGCGAGCGAGCAATCTAAGAAGATCAAGAGCCCGTGGTTCAATCTCCTTAACCGAAAGTATAGACCACAAGTGTTCTTTGCAGTTGTGATCCCCTTCTTCCAACAGCTAACCGGGATGAACGTGTTCATGTTCTACGCTCCGGTCTTGTTTAAAACGATGGGGTTCGGGGATAACGCGTCCCTCCTTTCGGCCCTCATCACTGGATCCGTTAACATGATCGCGACGATCGTTTCGCTTCTGTTGGTAGATAAGTTCGGAAGAAGGTTTTGGTTTCTTGAGGGTGGCATTCAAATGTTAGTATGTCAGGTAATATATATTAACAAAATTAGGGTTTTGTGTTAATTATTATAATATGTGAAAGTACTTGATTAAAAACTTATGATATTAATTATATATCTTGATTCGTGTTATTTTGTAGGTTGTGATTACTACCGCTATAGCTTTGAAGTTTGGGATAAACGGGAACCCTGGTGAGCTTGAAAAGTGGTACTCCACTCTCGTGGTTATAGCCATTTGCATATATGTTGCTGGGTTCGCATGGTCTTGGGGTCCGTTGGGTTGGCTCGTGCCGAGTGAAATCTTTCCACTCGAGATCCGATCAGCAGCACAAAGTGTTAATGTTTCGGTTAACATGATCTTCACCTTCTTTATCGCGCAAATCTTCCTCCAAATGTTATGTGCTTTTAGGTAAAAACTATAATTAGTTGTTGGCTTACATTTAGAGTCATTTGTATGATTTTTATTGTTTGTTTATACGTACGCATGTCTTATCTAATATATATTGATTTGGTCTGGTTTTCAGGTTTGGATTGTTTATATTCTTTTTGTTCTGGGTGGTGGTGATGACGATTGTTATTCACTTATTCTTGCCGGAGACGAAGGGAATTCCGATTGAAGAGATGGCCGGAATTTGGAAGGATCACTGGTATTGGAAAAGATTTGTTCCGATGGCTGATGAAGAACTAATGGAAGTCAAGGATACGAAGAAGGACGTAGAAAATAAAGAATAAGTTCGGGTGTTATTAGGTTTTGATTAGAATATATTTCTAATATTACGTTGAGTTTGAATTTAGATATGTTTAGGGGATTCTTGGTTTTAACTGTTAGGTATTTTTATATTATGTCAAGTACTTAATTTTAGAATTTTATGATTTATTAAATCTTTTATTTCTTTATGATTTTTGCATGAAGATATATGATTTTATTTTGTATAATATATATTTTGTTAATTTAATAGATGAAGATATAAATATATAGATGCAGATATATGCAGTTCAGACAAAAATGAAGATATATACACACTTCAACTATAGAATAACTATATATTTCGGAGCATTATTAAACTTTACTAAATCTAATATGTAAATCAACAAAGATTTATCTAAATAGTTTTGTTAGATTTTTAGATAAATAGAAAAAAGAGTTTGTTAATGTCTGTAATTCTTTTCAAATAATCGATTTTAATCTTTGACTTTACAATTTTCGCCCTGTAGTGGGGCCGTAACACCAAAAATTCAAAAAATAGTTAATGTTTCAAACTCCGTTTCTTATCGCTTGATTTGTTATCATACCCTATTTCTCTAGCTAAACTATCGCAAGTCATTTATATCAATTACTCTTTGATGTGTCACACATTACAAGCAAATGTTTCTGAAAAACACTAGAAATCATGGTCTATATTACTACAAATCTGTTTTACATTATGATGCTTTGATTAATTATAGTTGAGGGTAAGCCCCAAAACTTATTGAGAAGTTATCACCTCTTTAAAAGGATCACAATGGAAAGAAATTATCTAAGAATGAATTAATGGATTCTATTTTGCATCCTCTAGCCCATTACATTTTATACAATAATTTTTCAAACTGTCATAAAGCCTATTTGGTGACCTTTAGTTCCCATGATAAGTCAAATAATTTTTATGAAGTTATACACCGCATGCAACCTCAAGTATAAACCGAATGAAGAGGTTACAAGGTGAGGCTTGTTAAGGGATTCACACAACTAGACGGGGTGGATTATTATCACTTGTGTATCAATGTATTCTGATATATGTTTTCTTTGCGGCGTTAGGGCTGTTCAAATAGCTCGGCACTCGAAACTCGTTCGAACTCTTTCGAAAAAAGCTCGGATTTTTGCTCGTTCGAATTTTGGCTCGGTTGTAAACGAATCGAGCGGCTCGGTTCGGTTTGAAAACGAATTGAGTACGAGCAAAGGTACACTCGTTCGTCGCTCGCTTGGTTTCGCTCGAATTATTTTCTAGTTTAGTTTTTATATATTATATACTACGTTAGATCCCATGTGTTAAATAGGTGGAATAAATAAAACACATTAAAATTATTAGTTTATGAATATTTTATTTTCAAAATGTTTTTATTTATTGGTTAAATAAAAATATAATGAATATTTAAAAGTTATAACACATAATGAATTATAAATTATTACTCTATATATAATATGTATTAATAAATTATTAAAATAATTATATTTATATTTTAGATGTTTAATAGTTTAGTGTACTTATTTATAATAATTATTACTTAATATGAGAGAGACAAGAAAAAAATATAAATAAATTTGTTTTAACATATTTTAGTTAAAAAGTAAAGTCAAATTAATTATTTTTATGTATTTATTTTGAGAGAGAGACGGGAAAATGATTTTTTTGATATGATAGAATGATAACATATGTTTTAAGAAAAACTTCTTTTTTATAGGTTATACATTATATATTATATATTTGTTAATCTATTTAGTTATTTACCACTTACCACTATTTTAATTAATAAGTCAAAAAATCAACTATCTTTTAATTATCTAATCAAATCATCACTTCACATTTTAAAATACTTTCATCATTCCACCCATCACCACTTTCCAACCATCTCCCGTATCCCCCACCTCCCTACGAACTGCCGATGCGCTGACCTCCAATACTCAGACATGTAGCCCCCGACCTCTAGCACTCGAACATGCGAACCCGAACTTCGGCAACCCGACTTGCAATAATCTGATCGCGCATCCCACCTTCGACAATCCATTTCCGAAGTGCGAAATCCGACCTTGTTTGAAGCCTGACATTGTTCAGTTGTTCCTAATCGCGGTATCTTGAGCTTATTTTTTTTATAATTTGGTTATTAAAGAACATTTGTACAAGTATTGGTGAAGATACAACGGTTAGAAATTGAAAGTTGAAACTTTTGAATGAATTTTTAGTTTTGCTTTAAATTATAAACGAAACAAAACAAAACGAGCACTCGGTTTAAAACCGAACCGAGTTCGAGCATGAAGTTTGCACTCGAATTTGTAAATTCAAACCGAACCAAGCCGCTCAGTTTGAAACCGAACCGAGTTCGAGCGGAGCTGCGTTCGATTCGGTTCGGTTCGGTTCGTGCGACAAGTTGAATCTTACTAGTTCATGTTAAGATGTACTTATTTTTTATTTGAAACCAACCAAGGACAATGGTTTGTGTTTCTAATTTAACCTTTTAAAAATTGTTTACTTTTGTGAACGTTTTCTATAAAAGGTTTTATAAACTGTTTATTTAATAAAACATTCCATTTTAAAGGTTTCGGGTTTATAGAAAAACAAAACGTTTACAAAAACGAAGTATAAAATTACGAATCGTTTAAAACCATACATTTTTACTAAACATCTTCTATGAAACCATTCATTTTTTATACTTTTGTTTTTTTAAACTATTTGCTTTTTAAAATTCCTTTTATAAACGATTTAAAACCTTTTTAAAACCCATGGCCAAATATAATATATTTATAGTTGTTTACCGGTACAACGTAAATTTTTATGCTTCAATCATACATATTTGATATACTTATTTCTACCAACTTTTCTATAAATTTTCTTAGGTAATAAAATGTTAATGCTAATAATTTGATTGCGTTTGACTTTTGGAAATAAAGACCTAAAAATCCTATAAAATCGATATAAACCTATTTTATAAAACACGGCAAACTAATTCTTGATTACTCTTATCTGTATGTCTATCAATATTAATAAAAAAAAATTTTTTGATGTAACTTATCACAATTTTAAAACTACTAAGTTTTATTTACTCGCTTTTTGTCATAATAAATATCACATTAACTCAAATGATATTATTTAATTATTTTTATATTACATATATAATTTTTATTAAAAAGAGATCTTTCAACAAATGCAATTTATAAAGAAATAATTTTTCTTATAAAATAATAAATTTTTTTCAATTTTTTTAAAATTTTAAAAAACACAATATATTTTAAACCTATGGCTTTTAAAAATAAAATTCTTATGAAACAAAAATAATTAAATTTCAAAGTTATAAAAAGGAAATTATTAAACAAAAATATTAACCAGGTTTGTTTTGAAACAATTTGTTTAAAAACCATTTTTTAAAAAAACAAAAATTAAAAAAAAAAGTTTAAAATATGATATCGTTCTTTTATCGCTCTTACGTAATGTCAATCATCTTATATCAAAAGACCGTTTAATAATTCATTAATTTTTATTAATAACTATTTAATATTTTATTTATTCAACTCATGTAATACACAGGTACTAACCTACTAATCTCTATACTAATAAATAAAAATAAATCCGGACACTTATTACCATTCTACGTCATCTAATAATTGGTTTTCCAGCTTCTCTCTTCTCTTAATTATGAATGTTATAATAGTTTGTTAATTTATAACTATCCATAATTAAAAATTTCAAATATGTTAACTTCAAATCTTCAAATGTGTAATACATCGGTTTATTCAATCCATATAATCTTCTTATTATAATAAAAGAGTAACTAAAGATACAACATGACATAAAATGATAACTACATATGCCACATAACAACATCACATTCACTCTTAACAAAAAAATATGTTTCTCTCTCCTATTAAATGACTCAATTAATTAGAAATTATAGTATTTAATTCTATTTTTTTATTATAAGCTATTTTTAAAAAGATTAAGAAATAGATTTTTTATTAATGTTTATTTCTAGAGAAACAAATTTTTATAAAAAAGAAAATTTTCTAGAAAATACATCATACTTTTTTTAAAACATGAAATATTTTTAAAATGATATTTTTTAATATGTTTTGTTTTGAAATGAAATGTTTGATTTATTTTTAGAAACAACAAAGAAAGTATAAAAACAAACTTTTAAAAAGTTGATATCATTATTTTATTACTTATAGTAATTACTCATACATAATTTAAATCACATATTATTTAATAATTAGTAAAATTTTATTCTATTAAATATTTTATTTAATCAACCCGTGTAATACACGGGTTCACTAAAGCTAATACATAATAGTTAAGACATATTTTTTTAATATTATAAACATGTAACAATAAACTATTTAGCATGTGTATTACACGGTATTATAACTACCTAATAATAATAATACTAAAAAAGTAACTTAGGGGGACACTTGTTACATTTCTAGGCCCCCTAAATTTGTTTTTCCTGTCTTTTTCTTTTCTTAAATAGTTACCTAAATTAAAAATTAAATAATTTTAATTGTTATATAATAATAAAAATATTTTTTAATAAATTAAGAAAATATGTCTTTTTATAAATGTTATGTCTAGAAAATATTTTTTTAAATAAGAGTTTTTCTAAAACATCAAGCATTTTTAAAAATATGAAATATCTTAATATTGATGTTTTTAAAAAGTAATTTTTTATAAACTTAAAATAATTAAAACTAGAAGTTAAAATAAGAAACTTTTAAAAATGATATTTTTAATACGATTTGTTTTGAATAATGGTTAATTTTTTGGAAAAAAAATAAAAATAAAAATTTAATAATTAGTATTATTATTTTATTACTTGTAGTTATCACTATAATTATTAATCATATGTAACTTTAATTATATCTTATATTAAATTATCATTTTCTACTTCATAAACTTTTATTATAATTAAAATTTTATTTTTTAACTGGTGTAATACACAAGTTTTTTAATATTAATATTATAAATAACAATCAACAACTAATCAATTTTATTTTTTTCAATTCGTTATGTAACACATTTAATTTTATTTATGTTTTTGTGTTATTTTAATAATTAACCATCCACATCATGTGTAATACACGGATAACTAAAGCTATTATCGTATATATACAAACAAGAAATACGATGTAACCAAAATAAAGGAATAGACCCAATAATCATAGCTAAATACCAAAAGAGAACATAGTATTATTGGCGTCATCTTGTTTTAAAATTCGCAAGAGTTCATGTTCTTTAGCTCGTCATTTGGTGAATTTTTCTTTCGAAATAACTTTCGTGAATCAAAATATGTCCCATTGAGTCGTAACCATGTCTCGCCTCGTTTTTTACTTGAATGAGATCTTGAAAGACTTTTGCAGTAGAGCTCATACATTGCCCTCGTTACTGTTGCTTGCTATTTGAGAATTGTGAATCTTCAACATATCAAGAAATTCTATATTTTTCTGCACTCGTTTTACCTAAATCATATTTAAAACAAAAGAATATCAAAAATCCTATACGTGCTTTTGTAGTATCATAAAAATAACTTTTTTCGTATGACTATCATGTCATGTCACGTACGTTACCTTTTAAATATTTTAATTTTTATGGTCAAGTCTTTGAAGGGCATTTACTAATACGACTATTTATATCACCAAAGTCTACAACTTAATATTTTGTCAGGTTTAAGTTGAATCTTGTTCCCATTTTGAACCTCAAACAAAGTCTACAGCATCAAATTAATATACTGAGTGATCTATTTGTACCTGCATTCTCCTCTGCAACTTCACATCACCATGTGCTATAATTCCATCTAGTTTGATCAGTTGCAACATAAACAACTCGATCAAATTCAACAACACTTTTTCGACGACTTTCTTTCCATCATAAATCTCGATCTCCAAATTACGAACCTACAAATTTGATTATTCATATGCAACATGTTAAAACATCGTCCATGAATCGCAAAACTTGACTCGTTTAGCTTTGAAACACAATTAGAGATGAGTACCTGTTTAACAAGCTTATCGATCTCTGAACTGATTTGTACTAAATGCTTGTTAGCATTATCTGTTTTTGCAGTTTTAAGATTCTCGACAAGCCTGTTTTCTTGAGTCGTTATATTGATAAACAGTACCATTCTTGATCCGTCTTTGACTCCTGCAACATCCAAATATACTTCTGAGTCTCTTACTTCGTCTCCATACACTAGCTTTTGATCCAAAGGGTTCAATCCTGTTAGACCTGTTAACATATTCTTCAAATCGCCTGTGTGTCAAAGTTTAAATTTTAAATTAACAACCATGTAAAGCTATAAACTTACATGTTAATATCAAATGAACTTTCAAAAAAAGATCATATTAAGAAGGTTATTATTGTCTTTTCCTACTTCTACACACCAGGTGGAACCATCCATAAAGAATGGGAACTAGACCCCACATGCACATTATCAAATTATGTAACTAGAACCCTCGATCATTTTACACATTAAGGTCTCTCGTAAGCAGAGACATCATTTTACACGTTAAGGTATCTCGTAAGCAGAGATATTATTTTACACGTTAAGGTATCGTCAGGTAAAAAGGCCTTTTGTTACACCTTTTATTAAATACTAAGATGCATTAATTTTACTAAAGTTAAATATGCAAAATAAACATAATCTAATGATAATTACCAAATGTTGCTTGAGATTTAACGTGTACTTCATGATAAGATGAACCATATTTGACTTTGACTTTGATGGTTGGAGCTACTGTTTGACTTTGATTAACATCTGAATTCCTCTTCTGCACCATCATTCCACAAGGCCTGAGATCCCAAGCACCCATACCAACATCCCTACCACCACCACCGGTGGTGGTGGCACCTCCGCATCTTGTCACCGGAACTCTTCCAAGATTTCTTGATTTCACACCTAGCATCCTTCTTTAAAATTCAGGTCAAACTACAACACGAATATATGAAATCTCAATGCATCCACATTTGTAAAGTGTATGGAAGAAGGGTTTTTACGAAGTGTTCATGAAGTTTTTGGAAACTTAAGGTTGAGGAAAACCATGAATGAAGAAAGACTCAAGATTCTGACATAATTTTTAATAAATCTCTTGTGTAGGTTAAACCGATGATGAAAGCAACCAACATCAAGTATTTGGTTTGGTTTGATTTAGGCTTTGTTGCAAAGGAAAAACACGCAAATTTACACACTCAGTTAGAGTATTTTTGTATAATTTGATGGAAAAGGAAAAACAGAAATGTATGTATATATAAGAGGAAAGATTAAAAGGAATGGTCATGGAAGAAATGGTGTCCACACTAACATGCATTTTAATATTTAAGATGTTATACAATATTATAAAATTTGATTTTAAATATTATATATAAGTTCAGTAATTTTGATTATAATTATATTAAAATATGTTATATTAATGAAAAGAAATAAATTATCAAAAGATGATAAAACGATGTGTAACTTTTGTTATTATTTTGTGTAACTAGTGGAAATGCTCGCGCGTTACGGTGGTACGGCTATTACATGATTTTTTGGGAATTAGATTTGTTATTATCGGGTTGGTGTGTTATTACATAAATTAAAAAATCAAAATATATTTTGAATGAAAGAAAACAATTATGTATATTATAAAATTTTTAAGACAACAATATTATCCCAACAATATTATCCCAATAAAATTAGTGAAAGCGTAGCTGGTATTTGTGATTTAAAATCACTTATTACCTAGATTTTAGAGGGGGTTTGTTGTATGAATGTATTAGAGTTTTATTATCATCAGATGCATTGGCGGAGCGGGCCGCCGCCCCTCTCTTTTTTTCGTCGGTAGTGTTAAACTTTAGTCCGGTAGTGTAAATTTAGGTCCGATAGTGTAAATTTTTATATAAAACTCGAGTTCGCCCCCACTAACAAAATTATTTTCGCCCCCGCCTCCCTGTGAAAGTTTTCAAGCTCCGCCACTGATCAGACATATAGCTTTTGATGGTGATTTTATAAATCAGAGAAACTTAATGGAGAAATTATCACCACAAATTACCATCTCGATTGTTATTGAGTTGTTAACAACTGACAAGGGAAATGAGAAGAGTGATTAGTGCTCAATCGCAATAAATGAACGACATTAAAAGTAAATGACGCTTTTGTTTGGCCACGTGTATATACTTTAGCATTTGTATTATAAACATCATATGTTGTACTTTATTCCAAGAGCATAAATGGAATACAATAGTTAATTTTTTTTTAATTTAAGCATGTCTTTAATTCATATATAAAATTATCATTCTATCATTTTTTCAGTTTTATTAAAAATATATAGATAAATATTAAATTTATTAAACTCACAATATACCCCTAAAGATATTAGTATTCTAGTTATTATAAATATAAAGATATATATATATATATATACACACACACACGTTATATACTTAAAATTTTTTTGAAAAAAATCTTTAATCTAAATAGTATTTAGTTATAAAAATATAATTAGTAAATATAAATCTAAATGTCAATTTATAGTATCATAAATAAAATAAAATTTAATGAAGTTAATTAAATAATATCATATTAGTAAATAATGTATTAATAATATTGATTAAACACATGAAAGAGAAAAGGATAAAAATATCAAGGTATATAAATTTAATGGATAGATTTACCATATTACCCCTAAAGTATCTTAAAATATTAATCAATTTCTTATTCTACTCATCTTAAATGTTTTGCACTTTTTTGTACATGTTAATTCAAAACATGTATGCTTGACAAAATTATATTTATATCATATTGAAAGAGATGTATTATATAGTAGTATAAATTTAATTAAACACATTTTACACGTTTATTAAGTTGATACAAAACTTTATTAACCTATAAAAGTGTTGTCATTTGATAAAGGAAAAGAATATTTATTATAGTAGTTCTAATCTGTATGTAAACCTTTAGTTTTGAATAATATGTGTTTAGTTTTTCTATCCTCCATAAATTAAAAAGAAGTTGTTTATATGTTGCATATATCTATTCATCGACAGAGGTATCCAGTGGATCTATAGCACCACCATCTCTAATGGCATACTCCACACAATCCTCGTACCTAATTCTACTGCCTCTCAAGCTTGGGTTTCTCTTGAAAATATTTTTCAAGACAACCAAAACTCACGTGCAGCTTATTTGGAGCATAAGTTTGTGAGTACCCGCCTTGACAAGTTTTCCAACATCTCCACCTATTTTTAGGCCCTAAAAATATTGGTTGATCAATTGGCAAATGTAGGTTCACTAGTTAGCAATCAATGACTTGTTCTTCAACTCATTGTTGGGCTAAACGAGAATTATTAAGGTGTTGTTATGTTGATTCAACAAACCATCCCACTACCTGACTTCTATGAAGCACGCTCCAAGCTGGTACTCAAAGAAAACCACAAATCCCATCAGGAAACCAATACCGCCACAGGTACTGCTCTCCATACTACCACCACACCATTGCCGCCACACATCTACCTTCAATCTCAAAGTACCTTTGTTATCCACTCTGACTCATCATCCTATTAAAACAATCGCGGTTGTGGCCTTACCACTGGTGATCGTAGTTGGGACTCCCACGACAACCACTCACCCTCTTCTTTTACTCCTGGTTACCATAATCCTAGCCCCCGGTCCACTAGCCCAGCACCATGGGGGTATACCCCTTACTAGTTGTTGACCTTCCCACCTTGTATCTATCCCAGCTAGCCTTACGGCCCAATCAAACAAACTTAAATCCCCTCCCCAACTCCTGGGCCAGGCATTCTCGGCCCACGCATAGCTCAATCTTATGTAGCGTCTGAGTCTGACTACACCCCTATTGATGTCGAGCATACCTTTTCCACCTTGACTTTACACCCTAGATCAGAATTGGTATTTAGATTCTGGTGCAACATCACACATGGCTCACTCTGCATGTAACTTTTCATCCTATATTAATAATAGTCACCGTTAGAATATCATTGTTGGTAATGGCTTTACAATTCCAATCCATTGTACAAGCCATCAAACTCCTTTACCCCATCCACTCATATAACTCAAAAACATTCTTCATTTTCTTAATATTATTAAAAACTTGCTTTCTGCTAGATGTTTAACTATTGACAATAATATTTTAATTGAATTTGATCCTTTTGGTTTTGATATGAAGGACTTCCAGACACGGACTCCCATCCTCCAATGTAATAGCACCAGGGATTTCTATCCGCTTACACTCCCTCAAGCAACTCACGTCACCACTTCTTCTGCCTTTGGATCCATCACTCAAGACCTATGGCACCATAGTCTTAGGAACCTCGGAGCTTCTATTTTGCAATCTTTTAAATCTTGTTTATCTTTTTCTAGAAATAAACCATTATCTATTATTTGTTCTTCCCGTGTGTTTGGCAAACAAGTTAAATTACTATTTTCACACTCTACTCCTATTATATATTTACCATTAAATATCATTCATACCGATTTATGGATATCCCCAATTTTGACTTCTTGTGGGCATAGATATTATTTTTTGTTTCTTGATGAAAAAATAAACTTCTTATGGACATTCTCTCTTGCCAAAAAGTATCTTGTCTATTAGACATTTGTTCAATTCTACTACCCAAACCTATAAATTTCTAACTAATCCTCACCTATTTGTCTGGTTCAACCATAACACCTCCCTCTTTATAACCCAATCCAACCCCCCTTACCAAACCTTCAAAAATACTTCAGACGCCCTAAAGGACAGCCACAACCGACACTAGTTTACCGGCCCACTCCCGCCTCTACTACGGATGACTTACTCCTACCAACTGTCCCCGTGAAACCTACCAGTTTTGGAGTTGATGTCCCTGTCACCCCTATTCTGACAACCCACAAATTATTGCCCCCTCTTGTGTCCATTATATCTTCACCTTTCAATCCCCTCCCACCTCTTCCACCACCTCCCCTAAAAAGGGCAATTCAAACTCAAAGCATGTTAGGAATTTCCAAAATTTGACAGACTTTTCCTTGTAATCTCCATGCTTCTCTTACCCTCTCTCCCATTCCCCGCAATCCTCTTGATATGCTTAGCAACCTAGATTGGAATAAAGCCATGGCCAACAAGTTCCAGGCTCTTGTTGACAATAGGACGTAGAAGTTAGGTGTGACATCCGTCACCGAAGTTCCGTCTATTGACGTATTCTGTTAACTTTTTCGTTAGTCGGTCATTCCTCATCTTTACGAACTATCTGTGTGGATATCATACTTGCTTGCTTTGTTACCTTCTACGCTTGCTGCCACTTAAACCCTTACACATATCACCACCGTCATCATGAAATACACTATTCTTATATAAATTTATTGTTATAAATAAAACAACTTTTAAGTTACAAATACCATTAGTTACATTTTTGTCATTAATATAACGAGCCAAATAATTGTCGTTTTCAACCGAAACAAATTTGGGAACTCGAGGGCTAAGTACAGGGACTAAACGTGGCATTTTGTGAAACTAGGGCTGGGTATAAATACCCCTTACCAGCCCTAGCCACCCATTTCACCT
>BJCM01065046.1:16667-34086 GCA_018326385.1 Flaveria bidentis | reverse complement strand
ATTGTTGCTACTCTTTTAGATGTATCACCTTTATTAACAAAATCAATTGTTTTGACGTTTTGAACATCTTTAACATGCCCTTTGGTTGGACTTTGATGATTAACACGTGTGTGGTAAACTGGTTTAGTCAGTTTGGGTTCTGAAATGGACTTTTGTGAACCTGACCTTACATTAACCCTTTTAAATGCATCATCTAAGTTCTCAACAAGCATCTTGCTTTTTGATTTCAAAGTAGCATCCTTCTGTTCAGTGACAGATTTCACTAGTTTACCCATAGAATTAGGATCACTAACTAGAGGTGTAGACACCACATGATCCTTAATTGGATTGTTATTAATTGGTCTATATTTTGTATTTAAAAGTAGCTTATGTGGTGGTGGCACTACTTTGTATCCCAAACCTTCCCCATTGTTTTGTTCTTTCACTAAATTCTGTACTATGTGTGAAGAACTAGTCCAACTATGCAGTTTTTGTTTTAATGAATTAACCTCGACTTCCAAAACTACTTTCTCCTTTTTGGTTTCTTCTAATGAATTTAAATAAAACTTTATATCATTAGATTGATTTAAGGCAACAACCTCGGTTTCCCTAAGTTGTTTACCCAACAGTTCTATCTTTTCTTTAAAACTGCACTCATTTTGTTTTAATATACGAATTGCTTCAGTGCAGAGTTGTAAGTCATTTACTAAATTATCATTGTGTTCTAATAACCTAGTAAATTTTAGATCTATGCTTTCCCTAAAATTTTCACATTCAGAACAAGCATGTTTATTAAATAGTTGATCTAAAGAACTTACCTGTGAGTAGTCAGTTAAATCAGCCATTAATACAGAGGTAGAATCTTCTGTTGTTGGAGATTCTTAACTTGAAGCTCTGAGCTCTTCCTCAACTAAGTGGTTTACCATGTTCACAACTTCTTCTAAATATGACATCGCTTGCTCTGCTGCAATCTTACCTTTACTGGCAGACGCATCATCCAATGCTTCTACATAAGCAATGTTTGATTCTCCAGGAGAGACAAATCGGAAGGACCAGTCTTATCCTTCATCATCTTGAGCAGTTAGAGCCTTTGTCTCTTTTCTTGAAGAAGTAGTTCCAACCATTCTTGTCTTGATGGTGAATGTGGGAAATGGGTTTCCATTTCCTGTTTTCTTGGGCTTTACATATTCTCGTTTAAAGTGTCCCTTTTCACCACAATTGAAGCAAGTGACCTTGGTTTCGTCGAAACCAAAGGTCGTATCTTTTGTGGCTACAAGATTCTGACCCGTCTTTTTAATGAACTCCTTAGCTCGTCTAACTACACTTGCAAGAGCCCACATGATATCCATCCTCTCCAGCTCGTTCTCGTCAACCTGCTCGTAGTCTTCATCTGCAAGATGACAATTTCCGATCTTTCCAACAACCAACCCATCATACGATTGAACCACTACTGCTAAAAGATCCATGTGCTCTTTTGCAACCTCCACTGTGATATTACCGAGATTCTCGGTCTTCAACTTCGTTGTATTGGCTTCAGGCACTATATATTGGGTAGACGATGACCTAGACATTTATGTTCCTAGAAGTAGTGGATTGGGAAGGAGCCACGGAACTAGACACAAAAGTTGTTTGAAGTGGTGCTCCTGAACTAGTTGGATGGGAACCGATTTGTAGAGTGATGGATTCTGAACATAAGATCCTTTCTTTGACTTGTATTTCATCCTCAGTTCCTCCTCCTTTAACTTCAAGATGAAGTCATTTATGTCCAATGTAGCAAGTATATCATTCTGTCTCAGGTTGGACACAAATGAATCCAATTTCTCTAGCAAACCATCTGCAAAGATTGAAACTTTATCTTCCATAGACGTCATTACACCATGAGTGTGTAGCTCACTCATCAGATGGTAGAACCTGTCGATGATGTCATCCAAGCTCTCATTCCCAATTGAGGAGAAGTTATCAAATTGCTTATTGAGAGATTTAGCCTTAAGTGCCTTTAACGTCGCATTTCCATCATACCTCTTCTCTAATGCCTCCCATACCTTTTTGGCCTGCTTGTTCTCAGAAAGATGGTGAAAGATGTCTTTCGTGATTGACTGAGTCAGCAGGGCATAGACTTTCTTCTCAGCATTGAAGAGTATCTCCTCAGCCTCATTCATTCCACCTAACTTCAACTTTACTCCATTTACGCTTACTGATACCGTTTAACCAGTCTCTATAGAAGTCCAGAGGTTAGGATCCACTCCATTTAGATAAATCTCGAACCGTTGTTTCCATTGTGGATAGTCATCCAATGTTATAAGCTTTGGCTGTTTATTATGATTTCCTGTCTCATTCTCCAGAAGCAGAAGGTTCTGGATACGTGAGTCCTTCCCGGCAGTAAATGCAGAAAACTAATCTTCCATTTGTAAAACTTTGTACTTGGAGAACAGGCAGTTTCAATCGTGTGAATGAACTATACATATGGATCACTTATGTGATTGAAGGGTGCAAATGAATTCAATCGTGCGATTGGATTTAGTCGTGCGTATGAACAAGGTGAATGGACTCAAACGAATGGAGTTATTCAGTCGTGCGAATGGACAATGCGGATAAGCCAATCGTGTAGATGGACAATGCGGGTGACTCAATCGTGTGGATGGACAATGCAGATGACTCAATCGTACGAATGAGCTATTTGTGCGACTGAAGGCTGTTGTGTTTGAAAATTTTCGAATTTTGACACTTTGACACGAATTACGATTTATCCAGAAACCCTAATCTGCCGTATGACAAAAAAACTTCAACTTTAATGCCTGGAAACGTCGGAAAACACCTGTGGACTCAAAAATATGACTCTTTTGAGTTAAAACGTGAGTTTTGACACAATTCTAATTAAATCAAATGCAAAATCAAGAGCCAAAGCTCTGATACCACTTGTCAGGATCGTGTACGTATGGAATACTAACAGATTTTGTGTTTATACCGAATCAAATAGTGTGGAATTCTATTTGATTGGCAATCCAATCAGTGAGAACAACTACCCGATCGATATAAGATTGAAACTAAACATTATGAATGAATAGAGATCGATCATGAATGATCTATGAAGTTGGACAGGCTTCCTTGGAAGTTCTAGGCGGTTAGGGTTCGTAAGAGTATCAAGTGTTTCAGTTCCCTTCGTTTTTCCATGAATTAAGTGGTATTTATAGGTTATGGGTTTCCAATCGTACGACTGGACCATTAGCATGGTTTAGTCGTGCAACTGAATCATGCGATTGATCCATACGCACGACTAAAGGTTCAGTCATGCAACTAAGTCAATCTTATGTCTCAATCGTGCGACTAATCCAGTCTCCTGGTTCAGTCGTGCGACTGGTCCATAAGCATGATGTATTCATGCGTATGGTCCATAAGCATGGTCCATTCGCATGAAGACTCATACGACTAGGTTGAACACATTTCTCAATCATTATTGACTAAGAACCATGCACAACGCCCTCAAACCTATATAGTAAGTTCATTATATTTTAACACACAATAATACTATGAAATATTAAACACTATAAACATCAACCACATATTATATATCATTGAACCCATTCATTACATACGTGTAAGACACATAAACTAGGTACACATGTATCTACATAAAGAACACTCAAAATCAGATTTGTTCTAAGAAAGGATGATCATTTTCGACTTCAATGAGCATGCAAACTAAGAAGAATACCACTCAATAAGGAAACTTCAAAGTCATGTTCATTGTATGAACAGAGCATGATGAAATTGGAAATGTTGAAATCAAATCTTGAAATAAAATCTGATTAAAGGTTAACAACATCAAAAATTCATCTCTTCAAACATGAAAAACAAAATAACAAGTGATTATTCTTGACAACATCATAATTTGAAATGATTCCTAAAAAATAGTACCTTCAAACATTCATCTTTGACCATCAATAGTCAAACTGATGAATCTTGCATAATGTATAACTTATATATTTTCATCAATCTAACTTATATGCCTCTAATGCAGGGTACATGGCTAATATTACCTGGAGCAAGCTCCACAATGTCAGTGGTTATCTTGACCCTGATATACTTGAGGCAGAAGGTCTTAGAGATATGATCAGATTCATTTCTATTACAAGAGTAGCTCATGCTATCATAGTTAGACCTGTTATTTATGAGAGATTCATAAGGTCTTTCTAGAGTACTACTCAAGTAACAGATGTAGATGGTGAGAAGACTCTGTCAGGAAGAATCAATGAGGATCATTCACTAACCATCACTGAATAAACTGTGAGACAGTGTTTACAATTTGATGATGATAAAAACACACCACTTGAGCTTGAAGATGATGAAATCACTACCTTATTTGCCAACATTGGTTATGAAGGAGGATATGAAGGAAAGCAGATAGTGAAGGGACTAGTTGACCTACAATGGAGGTTTCTGATTCACCTCTATCAACATTGTTTGTCAAAGAAAAAAACAGGATGGAATGATATTCTTGTGATCATATCATCAGCAATATGTGTTTTATGCACCAATAGGCCCTTTAACATGGTTGCCTATGTGTTCAATGGTCTAGTATCTAACATTTAGGAAGGAAAAAGATACATGTTCCTAATGTACCCCAGGTTCCTACAATGTCTCATCAATGAAGCATTCCCTGATATTGTACCTGAAGGACCTGTTTTGGATATCCCTCATTATGATGCCAAGTCCTACAAGTATATCAAAAAGAGAGATCCAAGGAACTTCTATAGTGGAGCTCACTCTCCTCTTTTACCCTAGATGCTTCAACAGATCAATCTTAAAGAACAATTTGAAGAACAAGAGGCTCCTGCTGATGAGCAAATTCAAGAAGAAGAACCAACTGCTCATGATCAGCAAACTGCTGATGAGCATGTTGGAGAAAGAGATGAAGTTCAAAGGTCAGTGTCACCCCAAGTGGATGTAGGGGTGATCTTCACACTAAATCGCATATTCATGATATGACATCACCATTTGTACCCTTACCAATACCATATCCCCAAAGAGCACCATTACCATCACCTCATAGATCACCAATCCCATCACCTCAAGCATAACCTATCACTTCTATACATATGTATCCAATCCATTATTCACCTATTTTATCTGCTCAACCATCTCCTATTACTACCAAGCCTGTTGAGTTTGGTGATTCTACCAACTCCTTAGAGAAATCCAAATCATCATCTGATGAGGAGGATCACCCAAGCCCAATGCCTGTAAAGAAAGTCACTTTTGAGGCTGCTCCTTTGAAAGCTATGCAGAATCTGGTGTCAACAAACTAGATGAGAAGGATGAGTTAATTTCAGAACTTATGCAAAAAGGTAGCCAAGATAGAAAGATTACTCAACAGAAGATCTAGCATTATTCAAGACAAACTTTTGGAGCTTGATGAGAAGGAGAATAAGTTGAAAGAGATGAAAGAAAGATATGAGGCAGAAAAGAAAGAAAAGGAAAAGGAAATTGAAAATTTAAAAGCTGCTCTTCAACAATCCAGAGAGGAAATAAGTGGTCATGTGGACACTTTAGCCATACAGACAATTGCTATGGAAGAGCAAGAAGAATTGAATGAAGAACAGGCTAAGATCATTATCAATTTGCAGAACCAGAATGAAAGCCTAAACAAAAGAGTATCTGAGCTGGAAATGCTGGTTGAAATCAAAAGGGAAGCTGAAACAGAAGTAAGAAAAGATGATGAGAAAAGAACTGGTGTTAGTGAGAAAGAAGCTACTTCTGAGAGCTCATCAGGAGAGAGTGGTGATGACTCTCCACATGCTAAAAGGATGAGATTCTCTGAAACTGAAAAGGGAGAAGAAACAAGCAAGACAAAGCATGATGAGTCTAGCTTGGTAATGGTCATTTACTCAGAGTAAACAACTAGCTAATGTTCACACTGAAAAGGATGAATTCAGTGACATGATTAAAGCTCTAGATAGCTTCACAGCTGAAGAAGTTATTATTGATGATGATTTTTAGGACTTCATAGTTGAACAAAGGACTGTTGCTGAACCTGTAGTTGTTATTCCTCAATCTCTTGTCCCTCTTAAGAAGGAATTGAGCATGAAACTAGTGCCTGTTGTATCACTCACTGAAGAACAAAAGGATCTGATTAAAAGAGAATGTGAAGAGCAACAAGAGAAAGAAGAATCAGCTACTACTATTCATGAACCAGAACAGTCAAAGGCTGAAAATTGCCTCAAGAAGCTGAACAGCCTGAAACCTCATCTGGTCCATCAATGCAACATATACCAGAAGGAGGAAGTACTTAACAAAGAAGACTAAGGGAAAAAATCCAATAGTAGAAGAAGAACCAAGTAAGAAAAGTAAAAAAGGATGATCCTAGAAGCCTTGAAGCTATTAAAAATTTTTGGAAGAACATGAACAGGCTAAAGCTCAACTGAAAAAGAAGGATGATTTTGTAGACCTTGAAGAAGGAGAAATTGAGGGTGGCTATGTGGTTGATGAACCAATAGCAGTTGATACCCCTATGCAGGAGGAAAAATCTATTCAAGAAATGGTTGAAAAGGCACAAACTAATGATCTAATGGTGAAAGCCATATTCCTAATCAATCATGGATATGACCCAGATAAAGTGTTTGGTATGACCTATGAGGGAATGAAGGCAGAAGAAGAGAAATTAAACAAGCTGTTGGACCCCATATTTGAGACTGAGTATGAGAAGACTCTTTCTCCCAAAGCTTCTATGCCCAAAGTATCATCCATGAAAAAGCAAACATCTACTCCTCTTTCATTATATCCTGATCCCTACAACATGTCTGACAGGGAAATGAAGGATTATCTCTCCATTCAAGGGTTCACAAAGAGAAAGCTTGGAAACATGAAGACAAATTCCCTAAGAGTTGCCATCCTTAGGTTGAACAATGAGAAGAAAGAAAAGCTTAAGAAACTGGAAGAAGAAATTACTAGTAAGAAGCCTAGAACTAGAGTATCAGCTCAAGATATGCAACTCACCCATAGAGATCATAACTCTTTGGCACCTGTACTACACAGATATCTTGAGTGGTTTGCAGATCCTTCATAATTGAAACTTCAAGAAGGTCTGACCACTGTAGAGATGATCAAAGGTGTGTCTACTCCCAAGGGCAAGACTGATCATAAAATCATTGCTTGGAAGTACGACAATGACTGGAATATGTTCATGGTCAAAAGGATCTTAGGGCTGGTTCAATTCTTTACAGAGTAATCTGCTCTTGTAAATACCCTGGAGATTCATGACTTGAAAGAACTAGCCAATTTGGAACTGATAAATCATAGGGCTATGTTCGAGGGGTATGAGTTTGAAGAGATACTCAGAATGTTCAAAAGAACTGACAACTTCAAATCTTTGAATGTTATTGGTATGCAGAAAGATAGATCCTTCATCGACCCACTTGAAAAGAAAAGGACTAAACAAGTAGAGGAAGTTGTGTTTCTAGAGCTTAAAGTGAAACCGATTGAGTCATTGAAGAGAAAGATGGTGTCTGGCACTCATTCCTCCATACCAATTTCCAATGTTTATTATAATGAAAAGACTTCTTAGCTGGTAATTGAGAGAAAATGGGGAGGAAAGTAAAGTGCAAAAATTAGACTGTTCAGTGGATATGAATAGAGGTTACTTGATGAATCATACATCCACTATATCTACACCAGACACTTCAGAGAAATAGCAAACAAGTTAGGAGAAGAAGACATGCACTTCTTCTTAAAGTGTATTAAAATATTGAAAATGACATATGATCAAATCATTGCCAAAAGAGAAAAAAAGAAAGAAGAAAAAGACTCCTCTTCAATTGGGAAACATTGTGAAGCTAGAGGTTGATGTGAATGGAGCTTCACTGATACATAAGGATGGGTTGTCTACTGTATCCATATGGGAACCAGTTTCTCTTAAGAAACTACCATTAGAAGCCATCTACACTATGAGTCAGATGAAGATACATGTGCTGAACAAAGAGAAGATGTTAGATGCAAATAACTTTGTCAACATGATAAAGGCCATTTTGGATCCATCACAAGCAGAACCTCAAGTGCCTCCACAAGACCCAACAGAATCCTCACAACCTCAACCACCACCAAACCATTGAAGAACATAGGTTGTATAATCCTTAGGGGGAGTATTGTTGGATCCTGGAAGGATCATACATGCCAATTCAATTGGTGAGTTGATGGTTGTTCTGCTGGAAATCCCACAAGTCCAAAGACCAATGCGGATGAAGAATCTGTTGAGAAGAACAAGTGTTGGCTAACCGCATTTGTACATGCGAAAGACATAGAACAAATGCTGACAAGTGTTTGTTCTTCCGCATTAACAAATGTGGATAGCCTAAAAGATGTGCGGACAAGTTTTGTTCATCCGCATTTGCAAATGCGGATGCCCGGACAACAAATGCGCATAAGTATTTGTTCATCCGCATTACTCAATATGGATGACCAAACTACTAATGCGAATGACAAAAGAAGAAATGCTGATCAAGTCCAACTCATCCGCATTTGTCAATGCGGATGAACAAAAAAAATATTGATGAAGACTTAGACTAGTTCTAATGCATAGGTTAGGGGTAGTTTAATCATTTTGTAAAAAGACATCTTGTCAGCCTATAAATAGAATATAAAACCTCGTACATGAGGTGACTGTTGATAGACAATTAGAATATTTTGTGTTTTACATTCTCAAGATGTAATATTACTGTTTAATGCTCAAACCCTAGCATTTATTGTAATCAATCACTTTCATCAATACAAACAAGTATTTATGAGTATTTTCTTGCATTGAATGTTTATTGATTGTTTGATTCCGCCACTCAATTATTAACTCGATCATTATATTCGATCCCAGTGAAAATTTCAATCTCACTACCCAGTCACAACATCAAAAGAATTACCATGTAATTGTTACATGACACAGATTATATAAATGTTGTGGTTAATTCTTTAGAGAATTAATCATTACTTAATAATTTAACAAAATAATTAATTAATCGACATATTTAAACAGTTTAAAGTTTAAAAGTTAAACAATTAAAAAGTTAATGAGTTTATTTAATTAAATTTAAATTAATCAACTATGAAGGTTGTTTATAATTAAATGTTAGTTATCAAGGTTACTAAATGTTAATTAACCAGGGCTTCAAGTGTTAATAATGAGATTATAAAATTAAAACAAGGGGTTACCTTAATCTCTTCAAGAGTTCTTTTGTTTTTTTATAAATGACAGGTCAACTAGCGAGACCGTTGTTGCGTCCATTGTGTTCGGTTTTTTGGTTTGCTCGTTAAAGGTATAAACTTTAACAACCTATGAATGTGTTATGAATGTTTAAATCATATCTAATTGAGTACGTATCTAATTTGGGTTTTGATTTTGAATTAACTAATGTGTTAAATCACTTCCGCATTAAAACGTAAATATGATTTAACAAAAAAGTAACAAATTTAAATGTTAAAAGCAGTGCACAACAACATCTTAGACTTTTTGGAGTATATATCCATCCCATTAACAGAGCTAGTGTTAATTTTAATTAGGTTTTTCTTCGTCTCTAAATCTGTAAAATCTTTCAGTAGCTTCATTATATGGTTCATAATCGATAGAGTATTATGTTTATCTTTAATTCCCTTTGGTTTATCATGTCAGTAAATGAGTCTTGTTCGAAGTTATAATATTTTAAATCATAAGTTGTTTGTCATATAATCTTAGAACTTATATGTTGCATTATAATCGATGCATACACACGATCAAATAGTTCTACAATTTCTTACTCCACTAGGTGCCCGAGAATAAAATCATAGAAGTTTATAGTTACATTCATTTACATGTTAAACTTGTAAAATTCACAGATGCATATTATTTTATCATGAAAGTTCATAATGACATTCTACTTTAGTAGACACCTAACAAAAACACATTTCAATCTAAAGAGGGGTACAATTGTCATTACATTAAAGAGAGAGGGTAAATCAGTCAAACCTACAGGCCAATACATTCTCTTTCTCTACACCCTTTGTTTTTCTCTGTTTCTCCTATATCAGTCTTTATTTTCACCCATATTTTCAAGAAACCCCATTAATTCTCTGTGGGTTTTGAGCTGTAATTTGATACTTTATGTTGCTTATCAACAATTAACAAGATTTTTGCATATAAATTGGGGGTTGAATCGTTAATTTCTAATTCATTCAATTCCCATCTGGGGTTTGTTAATTCGATAGTGTTAAACATATTAAAGGTTTAGGTCAAGTTCATCTTTTTTTTTTTGTTTCCGATGAACGATTATTGAAAAGTTTCTTTTGCTACTGTTTTCGCGAACCCTTAGAGTTTGATTATGAGAGAACGAAAGTGGAGTCGCTAATTGGCTTTGATTATGGAGGAAAGTACTGGAGATGATCAGGGGTCTGGATGGCTGCAAGTTAAAAAGGTTCTGCAATTCTTAAAGAACTAGTTATGATTAAATGAGATATTTATATATATATATCATCTGGATATTGGTGAATTATTGTTTTTATACTCATGATTGAATTTGAATTTGAATGTTTTATTAATCTTGCAGTATGTAACAGTTGAGCTAAATGTTCTTGAGGATTAGCTTTAGATGCTATATATGTTTTGATCTTCCTTATTAGTTTCCTTTTTAGGTTTATAATATTATGAATTACCTGATTTGTATTGGTAGCATATTCATGGTAACATGATTGAGATGTCAAGTTTTGGGGAAATAATTAAGTTTTTATAGTGATTAATGAATTCCCCCAATACTTTGGATTATGATTGTGCATCATCTTCTTAGACTCAAGAGTTTCCATCGTTTTAATGTTTGTTGTTTCGTCCTGAAATTGTGTTTGATCTATAACAAGCATTGATGTATTGAAATGAATTTTGTTCTAGAAATCTGGAAATTTTCTGTAGTTAATATATCATATTGTCCCTTTTTGTGTTCTTAACTTAGTATGTTTGATTTCATTCATGAGACTCTTTAGAAAGATGGTAGTAGATTGAACTAATACATAAAACCTAAGATTCAAGAATATATTTGATATATATAAGGGAACCACCGTTCTTAATTGAGAGTAAAGTACCAAAAGTCATGGTTTGCTTGATATTAAAAGGTGACAGCTTGATTTTTGATGTCTATAGTTGAGTTTCTAGTTATTATTATTTTTTCTTTATTTTTTGATTGTTTTCTTTAACTCTTGATTTCACACTTTTCAGAAGCATAGAAGCAATTCAAAGTTTTCTTTCCAGGGATGGGTGGGAGGGTTATCTAAGAAACAGAATTCAAGTGTCACGACTCACGAGGCTGGTCATGTACATCAGACTACTTCAAATGTTAGCTGTAGTGAACAGGTGTCAACACTTAAGGATTCAAGTATGCTTGATTCTGATAATTTAAACAACACTAAGAAAGTTCCTACTGAAGACAAGAAGGATGTGAACTACCTCGATAAGTGTGTGGTTAGCCATGTAGATGATCTTAAAACTAACAATGATCATGAGTGTACAAAATCTGATAATCTTGATGTTTTTCCAAAGATTAAATTTGGTAATTTGGATGATGATGCAAGTATTGACATTAAGTTTGGTGATATTGGGAACAAGGCTATTGAAAATGATCCAGTTTTTGTTGAACTTAAAGAGAAGGAAATTGTATCAACCGTTGAAGTACATAATAAGTCTCAAGAACTAGAAGAGGTGAAGGAGGTATCCTCAGAAGACATTAAGGCTAACATTGTAAATGAGGAAGTGGTTACTCAAGGTGATGATGTTTCTCCAGAACTCAATAAAGACTTAAATACTGAGAATCTTGAAGTAACCGGGTCAGAAAACCTAGTTACATGTCAGGATTCAAGCTCTCTGCAAGATTCTGAATTTATGTCAGATGAAAAGGTGACACCAGGAGTTCAGGCTGCTTCGGTCCTCAATGAATTATCGGGAGTTGAGATCATGGATAGCAATGAAAGTGGTGAGAGTAAAGAACGGTTTAGACAACGGCTTTGGTCTTTTCTCTTTGAGAATCTTAACCGGGCTGTTGATGAATTGTATCTTTTATGTGAACTTGAATGTGATATAGATCAGATGAAAGAAGCGGTTCTTGTTCTTGAAGAGGCAGCATCTGATTTTAAAGATTTAAACTGTAGAGTACAGGAATTCGAGAAAGTCAAAAAGTCAAGTGATAATCCGCCAATGACCATGAAGTCTGAACAGCGTAGGCCACATGCACTTTCATGGGAGGTCAGGATGCTTTTCTATTTAATAGTCTTTGGATGCGCTTTCCGAAACTGATTATGTGTTTATTATAGTGACTTAATGTGTCTAGTTATTTAGGGTTGTGCCTTCGTTTTTTCAAAAAGTTCAAAGAAGCTAATTATCTAATGAAACTAGAAATTACATATTTATGCCTTGTTTTTCTTTGTTAATAATTCTAATAACCAAAAAGGTGAGCAATTTATACTAGTTGTTATTATAATTGATAGAAGTAAATGGTTGTTTATTAAATTTAAATACTTCAATAACATAGAAAGATGCCAGTTTTGAACATTTTATTTACTACTTTTATTTAGTTGATTTTGTTTATTATTACAACCTCAAACATCAGAAGTGCCTCTGTATGTCATATTACGCAAGTTTTATAACAGATGTTCACATAAGTAGGTTCAAAACGCACATCCAACAACCTGTTACTACTGTAAGCAGCTTTATTTCTTGTGATTGCAGGTTCGACGCATGACTACTTCACCACACAGGGCTGAAATTCTGTCTTCATCTCTCGAGGCTTTTAAGAAAATTCAACAAGAACGCGCAGCCATGAATGAAAATTCTCGAAAAACAGTGTTTATGGATTCTTATGGTCATTCTAGAAGTGGCAGCAGTGTATATAAACACACCTCTAGAACTGATAGAACAAATGGTGCTCAAGAACCATCAGCAGATTCAAGGAAACGTACAGGAGTTGGAATTCTTCCCAAAGAAAACTCAAGTAGGGGAAAAAAGAATTCAGACTCTGGAAAGAATAAAGAAATTGAGAAGATGGGTTTGAAAAAAGATAATCCTAAATCCATGGATCAATCGAAAAAACAGACTTTTGTATCAGAAAAAGAAAAGGAAAAAAGAAACAGTCTTAGCGGAGCATCTATTAAGTCAATGGATGCTTGGAAACAAAAAAGAAACTGGGAGGACATATTAGCATCACCGTATTCTTCATCTTCACGTTTTTCACATTCACCAGGTGTGGGTAGAAAAAGCATGGAAAGGGCTCGTATTCTACACGATAAGTTAATGTCACCTGAGAAGAAGAAAAAGACATCACTTGATTTAAAGAAAGAGGCAGAAGAAAAGCATGCACGGGCTATGAGAATTAGAAATGAGTTAGAGAATGAAAGATTACAAAAGCTTCAAAAAAGCACAAAAAAATTTGACCGTGTGAACGAATGGCAAGCCGTACGTAGCACAAGGCTGCGTGAAGGAATGTATGCTCGACACCAACGTAGTGAGACTCGTCATGAAGCTTATTTAGCCCAAGTTGCAAGACGAGCTGGTGATGAAAGTACCAAAGTTAATGAAGTCCGTTTTATTACTTCATTAAATGAAGAAAACAAGAAACTTATGTTACTACAAAAATATCAAGATTTGGAATTGAGGCGAGCTGAGAAATTAAAAGATATGAAATCAAAACAGAAAGAGGATATGGCAAGAGAAGAAGCGGTTTTGGAAAGAAAGAAGCTGGTTGAAGCTGAGAAAATGCAACGGCTTGCAGAAACACAAAGAAAAAAGGAAGAAGCTTTATTAAGAAGAGAAGAGGAAAGAAAAGCATCAAGTGCAGCCCGTGAAGCAAAAGCTATGGACCAGATGAGGAGACGTGAGGTTTTAGCCAAAGCCCAACAAGAAGAAGCTGAACTTTTAGCCCAAAAGTTAGCTGAACGGCTTAGAGAAAGTGAACAAAGAAGAAAGTTTTATTTGGAACAAATTAGGGAGAGGGCTTCAATGGATTTTAGGGATCAATCTTCGCCTTTATTAAGGCGTGCTTTAAAGGTCTCCAGTGGTGCTGAAGATGATCAGCAAACAGCCGGTGGTATTGGTGTTGAAGGGACCGTGCTTCCTAATTTAGCACTTCAACAATCCTTGAAAAAAAGGATTAAAAAGATTAGGCAAAGGCTTATGTCTTTAAAATATGAATTAAGTGAACCCTTTATGGCTTGGGAGAGTGGGAGTATTGGATATAGAGCTGCTGTGGGGACCGCAAGGGCAAAAATCGGGAGGTGGCTTCAGGAGCTTCAACGACATAGACAGGCAAGAAAAGAAGGGGCAGCTAGTATTGGGCTTGTAACTGGTGATATAATTAAGGTACCTGATTTTCTTTTGATAATTATGAGATAAATGATCATAAGGAGGTTTATGAACAATCATTAGTAGAGGTGGAAAGCTTGCCAGGTCGTCCAAGTTGGGTAACGGGACAAAATGGGTGCGGGTACAATTTTTCAATGTGGTGACTCAGGCTGGGTTCACCCGTAAATATATTTCTTGTCTATTTTAATGATATTTCATAAATAACATAAGATGTTAATTATGATTACAAGAGCAATACTATTACAATAACAATTTACATCATTTTATAAAACTATTTTGGTTGTATGCATAAAATTGACCAGGCAACTTTCAACCCTTTTGACTCATTTCCCTTTTAGCCAAGTCTTTTATATGGACCCGTTTGAGTTAAAACACAACGTAAATCGACCCATTCATAAGTAAATGGGTTTAAGTTGCCACCTTTCTAAAGAAAGAAGGGTAACTTGAGTCATGAGGTAAAATTTATACTTTTCGTATCGAGCATTGTATGTATTTCATTGAAAAACTAACATCCATATATATTTATTAATTATAATTCGTTTGAAGGTTGATTGTAGTTCATAATTTTCTTGTGAACTCAAATAATTCCTAACAAATGTTTGAAGATGTATTGTCTTTTTGACCTTGTTGCCTACATCCCTCCCCACCTAGACCCCATCAATAGTAGTGCTATGATGAGAATTATTGGGTTATGGTTACGGTTATGGACCTTGTTCAAAGTGTGCTTGTTTTTGTGTTTGTATGTGAAAGGGATGGGGTATATCTTCTAACATTTTGATAATTTGTGGATTAGTTTTTGGACGGAAAGGACCCTGAACTGCATGCTTCTCGCCAAGCTGGTCTTCTTGATTTTATTGCATCAGCTCTGCCAGCTTCACACACTTCTAAACCTGAAGCCTCCCTAGTAACGGTGTACTTCTTGAGACTTCTAAGGGTAATGTTGTCATTACCCACGAATAGGAGTTACTTCCTTGCAGGAAATCTTCTACCACCAATGATACCCATGTTGGCAGCCGCCCTTGAAAATTTCATCAAAATCACAGCATCATCTTCAAACACTAGCGGTGGTAAAACCCTAATCGAAAACTCTGACACAATATCTGAAGTTTTAGATGGATCATTGTGGACAGTGGCAGCCATTATTGGTCATTCGAGCTCTGATGAACGCCAAAATCAAATGCAAGATGGTTTAATAGAGCTTGTGATTGCGTATCAAGTTATTCATAGATTAAGAGATCTTTTTGCACTTTATGATAGACCTCAAGTAGAAGGCTCTCCTTTCCCCTCATCCATTCTCTTAAGTATCAATGTGTTGGTAATTTTGACCTCCAGATATCGGGTCAATACGTCAATTGATTGGGAATCATATCCACTTGAAACAATGACAAGAAAAGAAACCTCTTTGGGGACTGCAGAACTAAAAGGTTCTTTGTCTAATACAAGTGGCAATTCTGAATCATCATCCAAGTCATTACAAGATGTGCCCGAGGATCGTCCACTAGATGATTTATGTAAGAAGGATGAGAATAGTAATATGGTGGATAGTGGGGGTGAACAAAAGACTATTAATAAATCACAACATAAGCAGCCTGTGGCTTATCTTCTTTCAGCCATATCTGAAACAGGATTGGTCTGTCTTCCCTCTTTGTTGACAGCTGTATTGTTGCAGGCTAACAACAGATTGTCCTCTGAACAGGTTACTTCCTTTCAATTTTCAAATTTTATGGTTTACAGCTGACTAGAATGCTTACGTTTCGTATGTATATATAAATATTATCAATTGTTCAAAGACGTAAACTTTTTTTGGTTCATAAAATATGTATATAGTTTTTATTTCATCATAAATTGGCAATTATGATATAGGCATTACTACATATTGCATGTAAAAAGAGCACACTTTTTTGGTTGATATCTGTTGTAGTTCTTTTCATGTTTCCTAGGCTAGAATATGCACTTCTTTCTTGACTTACTTTCTGTCACTGGTTGACCTTTTTTTCTTCATTTCCCTTTTATATTCATCATCGTTTATGTACATATGTTTGTTGACCGTTATTCTACATTCATGTATTCTTCTTTTTTGTCTCTAGGGTTCATATGTTCTTCCAATCAATTTTGAAGAAGTAGCAACTGGGGTGCTGAAGGTTTTAAACAATTTAGCTTTGATTGATATCAACTTCATCCAAATGATGCTGGTAAGTACACAGTTTTATTTTTTTACATATTTATTAGCTTAATATCTGCTAAGTGGGATACAATCCATGTAGTAATGCTCTATGCCTTGCCATGAAATTGATGATCTTTTTTATCGAGCAGGCAAGGCCCGATCTAAAAATGGAATTTTTTCATCTCATGAGTTATCTTCTTTCTCACTGCACCAGCAAGTGGGGAGCTGCTACTGATCAGGTGATGTTTAAACTGTCGAATTTGAAATCCTTATAGATTATATATAAGCAAGAGCAATAGAAATTGCCAGCCATAAGCGAGAAGTCACTGTTAAAAAACCTGATGGATCGTTGGGCACTTAAGTCATGAAGGGTGTTTGAATGTGCTAATGTTATTTGAAAGTGATTATGTAACCTTCAAGGCATGACGCAGTGGTAAGCCCTTGAGCCCCTCTAGCAAAGGTCTCAAGTTCGATTGGTTTGTCTGCGTTTAACCCTCCTTGAAGGCCACATGCTAGTGCATGCTGCCATAGTTGTCAATAGCGAATAGCGATAGATAGCAACAAGCCATCTATATGTTATGTAGTGAATAGTGGTGTATAGTGACCACTATTTTGTGTTTAGCGATTAAGTAGTATAATATGTAAGAATGTTTTACATTCAATAAGTAAGCATGTTTAGCAATAAAGTAGTATTAAATCTAAGCAAACATCCCCAAAATAGCTAAAACACTCTATTACTAATCATCTAAATCTCATATTTACCGAAAACAAAAAAAATTAAAAATTCTGCTATGTAGTCGCTATT
Organism: Flaveria bidentis; assembly: GCA_018326385.1. Lineage (NCBI taxonomy): Eukaryota > Viridiplantae > Streptophyta > Magnoliopsida > Asterales > Asteraceae > Flaveria > Flaveria bidentis. Next base: position 16,788 of record BJCM01065046.1, on the reverse strand, counting down.
TACAATTAGAGGGAGATGGGCACTATGCTACATAGCGCACTATAGCGGTCGATATAGCCGCTATTGACAACAGGGCATGTTGTGGTTTACCTAATCCCATTGGTTAGCAGGGTATTGGTCC
>BJCM01065046.1:0-16647 GCA_018326385.1 Flaveria bidentis | reverse complement strand
CCCCCCCCCCCCCCCCCAAATTTCCCGGTAACGGGTTCTCATGATTAGGAAAAAAAAGAACATAATTGTGTGATGAATAATGAAAATCAGAAAACTATAGTAAAATAGGGTCAATTCGAGATAGTTTATGGATATGTTTATTTTGAAACTTTGAATTTGTTAATAATCAGCTGATTTGGTGTTTCATAAAATATGATTATTTTAGAAACCGAAAGATTGATTGACCAGAATTACCTCTCTATCATCCCTTCCTCTGGCTTATCACCGGGCAGCCATTCAAACACCATTCCAGATATATTTCACAAAGTCTAAATGTTTGCCTGCTACTTTTCATGCTTCAGACTGGTTTACTTCTGCTTGAATCTTTGTTGCTTCTCGGATACTTTGCCATGTTCCATCCCGAGAATCAAGCTGTTCTTCGCTGGGGGAAGAGCCCCACAATTCTTCACAAGGTTTCTTGCTCATATTATAATGACTTTATTTTCTTTATATTATACTTTTTACGATATTTCGATAGAAACCGGCAATCCTAAACCTTGATTGGCTTGCACAGGTATGCGATCTGCCGTTTGTGTTCTTCAGTGACCCTGAATTAATGCCAGTCTTGGCTGGAACACTAGTTGCCGCCTGCTTCGGGAGTGAGCAGAATAAAGGGGTGGTCCAACAAGAACTTAGCATAGAGATGCTCGGATCCTTGCTCAGATCCTGCAAAAGTGGCTTGCCAAAGTCTCAACCTGGGTCGACCCAAGTTGATTCCCATATGGACGAGCTCACTGAGTCAACTCCGCCGGGTCTTGATTCAAGAAAACTTCATGGTGATGCCTCTCAAAGATCAAATCGAAGAAAGTCAGGAAAAGGTGGTGTAATTGGGAACAATAGAAGTGTCAAGGTTAGGAATCAGAAAGATGGCAGCAAGTCATCGAGGGTTTGTGAACCGAATGCAGAAAGTTGTTCTAATGTGATGCTCCATTCAAGATTTCCTGCAAGCTTCATTGACAGGGCAGAACTGTTCTTTTCAACAGAATCACCTGTTTATGTGTAAGTGAATTTTTTTTGAAATAATTTCCTTAATTGAATAACTTAGTTGACATACGCTTTTGCTTTATCGGTTGTGGTTTCGCATATGTTTTTTTAACTTTGCAGTCAACAAAGTGTCAGAGGGCCGAGTCTAGTTGGGTTCTAAATGAACTCAATTGAACGACTGAAATTATAACAAGGTGGGTTGAGTAATTTGTTGGTTCACGTCAAAATGAGTAACTTTTTTAGTGTTGGTCATAAAGGGCCGAGTCTAGTTGGGTTGATATGGGGCATATCTTTTCCAAAACATTAGAATTCTTTTTACACATTATTAGTTATATCATTTCAATAGTTTTCTTACTGAATAAGATGATTTAGGATGTTCTAATGCGTTAAGAAACGTTGGACGACTCTCGATTCATTCGGCTTGTTTGGTTTTTATTTTCATTGTTTTAACATGTTAGCGATAAAACTTAACCTGAATTGACCTGTTTTAAATAAATGGGTCGAAATTTGACTCCTCATTGTTGGATTAATCGGTTTATTCACGAGTCACGGGATGGGTCGGTAGAGAATGGGTCATTTGTGTCGAGTTATTAGTTATGCACGTTTCAATAAGGAAATTGGTATTTGGCTAAGTTTGTTGAAGTATGTGAACATTGAGTTAGTTGCTGATTAAAGGGAGTACGTGGACTTGGGTTTTCAACATGTGTTTTATTTACTTTGCTCATTATATATAGGATTAATATTCTGCTTTCATTTTCATCCCTTGTAATCGTTGCTTTGAATCATTAATACATAGATTTCCAAAGTGTGAGTTTGTGTGTGTGATTCGAAGGGGCCTGAACCAACACACATATTATTTACTCGCTTTTATGCGGATTCTAGCTTAACTTTTAGATATTATAGCCATAAGAAAGATGTTGATTTCTTATAAGTAAAGTGTCAGAAATTGACACATCTAGTATTTTACTCGCATTATCTAGAAGCTAAGCTCTAATGTTTCAGATATTATAACCACAAGAAAGATGGACCGAAACATGTTACAAAAGTTGTGCTCCTTTGGATTTGTCAGAATGATTTTACATGAGAAGATTCGATGGTTCTGAAGCACCTGAACAAATGGATCATCTCCAATAAGTTCAAACTGAATGAAATCCCATCAAATATTAGGTTTGAAGATTAGTTTATAAACATTAGAACCTGGGCAACCATCGGGGCATTGTAACTCCTCTGATCTCTACTAACAAAGTGATAGTAAGATTGTCCCGTCTGTAACTCCCTTCGAGTTCTAACAAGAAAGAAGCAAAGCCGATTTTTCTTGATTTTAAAAAGGTTTAGAATTCATTTGCAGATATCATTTCAAAAGCACCAACTAAAGCCTGCACTTTGCTTTTCCTGGTTTGTATAAGCCTGCTAGCAGTCTCTTCAATAACATTATTCAAACGCGTATTTTGCTTATCTACTTCCGTCTCACACGGTTTTAAAACAACACTTTCTTTGTTACTTTCGGGAGTGGGTAACACACTGTCTGAAGTCAATCTCCTTAAACTTTTACTTTCTTCTTGACTAGTTTTATTTTCATCCAAAACTTTTCCTTTTCCAAACTTAAGTTTCCTTGGACCATTACTCTCAGACTGCGAACCGATAATCTTTCCTTGCTTAAATTTGTGCGTTTTAGACGAAAGTTCTTCGGTTTCCTTTGCCATTTTTCGCACTCGTGCCGCGTTTTCTGTTTTCTTGACACCTGAGGCTGCTATACTACCATTATTTTGACTCTCACTTCCCAGAGTTTCATCTTTTACCGATTTGCAGGCCATTTGTGCTCCATTCTGCAACACTCTTTCCTCATATGAACTTTGACTTTTATTGTTTTTTTCTTGAACAGCTTCACCAACTGGGTCTGCAGACTTTGACTTTTTTGAGCCATGGTCAATCCCAGGCTTCTTTGATCCGTTAAGGGTTTTTAAAGTCTGCACCTTTTTAGAATTCGCTCCATCTCCGGGCGTCTTCACAGGATACTTAACTGGTTTAATGTCTTTTCTTGAATCGAACTTTTTATCAAATTTCTTATTGCTTCTAGCCGAACCACCAACTGCAGGTGAGACAAGAACATCTGCTAGATCATTGGTGTGTAGGTTTACATCGCTGTATCTCCTGGTAATCCTTGAAGGTGGTATGTAAAATGGATCAGTTTCCTCAGACTTTGACTTTGACTTAAAATCGTGTCTTTTGGGTTCAACCGGTTGTAATTTGACTTGATGTTTAGCAAGTGGAGTGCCGGTGATCTTGGCATGTCTTGTTGGAGATTTGGGAATGGGTGTAAATGGATTCTTGACACCCTGCTGAGATTCAGTGTCGGTTTTGCTTGACCTCTTACGTGTGGACTTGGGTTGGATCAAGTGGTCAATGGGTGGATGTGATTTGCAGTTGTCATGGCAGGAGGGAAGTGGGGGACTGAGATATCGACTTAAAACGTCTTCATAGCCTGTGAGTTCAAGCATCAAGTTTCCAGTCGAGTGTCGTCTTGAGTGCTTGTTGGGCACTGTTTTTTCCATGCCAAAGCAAACAAAGCCTACATGAACACTGTAAAAGTATTTGTTAAGCAGAAAGAACACAAACAATTAATTCAATCAAATTAGATAAGCAATACAAACTAAGTAAGGTTCGGCATCTTCTGAGAGGTCAATCGGCTCTCCCGTTGACATAGTTTCAAGAGATAAGTTGTTGCTTGGGGGTGTTGGTGAGTTATGGTTGGTTATAATTTTAGTAATTCCAAACTCATACCCGATTATAAAACAGTATCACATACTTGCTGGTACCCATTACTCTCACTGATGGATTTATAGTAATTTATTACTGTGATTGTTCAAGTGGTTAGAGAGACCATGTAGTTGATCCAAGTATTAGGCTTGTAACTTATTAAGCACATGTAACATTTAAGTAAAAGTTTTCAAGTAATCCATCAAATTCCTCTTAGATCATTATCATGGTGGTAGTGATAATATTTATTTTTGGTACCCTAGGGAGTCATGGTGTAAGTTGCGTTAAATAGGACCACTTCCAATTATCAAATGCACACCCCAACATCTAAAACGTCTTGTATAGCACTATACGAAACGTATAAGATTTAAACCATTCCTTGATATTCCTTGACATACAAGGTGTCACATATGTTATTGGTTGAACTTATACGTGGTGTACATAAACTATACATATGTATAGTTTCTTTTTTTTTCAAAGCAATCAACCTTGACATCTATACGTGGCGTATAGATGTCAAATGCATGACACTAGTCAACTATACATGGGTAGCCTTATATGTGACATATGATGTTATACATCACGTATATGTTACCTTTATACGTGGCGTATCACGATGTATGTGTCGTATAGGCGGCTAGAATACGAAACATGCAATGCTATACGTCAGGTATAGCTTTTTCTGAATGCCTGATGCGACACATACAACGCTATACGTCACGTATAGCTTTTTTCTGAATGATTGATGTGATCATCACCAGTTTGGCGTTTGAAGGGACCATATAGGAGCTATACGCCTCGTATAGGGCTTTTGAAACTGACTGATTTGACTAGGAATGTCGGGTATTAATTAGGGGCACCTATACATCGCATATAGCACTATACACGGCATATAAGGGGTGTCGATTTATCTGGGAATGTGTTTGAATATTAGGACTCGTAAAAATATAGGGTACTAGAGAGAGTAGATGTAAATAAGTCAACTTAAAAGCATGAACAAGAGGAACTAATACGTGTATATGATACAAACAACTAAACACATGATATATAATAAAAGGTAAAACTCAAGCTGATCTTGAACTTAAAAGATTACTTGTGACCCAAGTTACTCAAACTTAGAGATTTAGACATAAAACTCATAACAACATAACGAATAAGAGTCTAAGCTTAGACAAACTCGAACTTTTGTAGTAGTGCCGTAAAAATATGCATGTTTGCTAAATGGAAGGATACTATTTCATGGTAAGAGACATTTCATATTTGGTGCTATGATAAAATTGTTTTGAAGTCCGGATATGGGTCATGAGTACCTTGGAAAAAAAGCTATTTGGCATAAAATGAATAGAAATAACATGAATATACGAGAAAGAGGTAAAAACTACACGACCATAATGTCAAAGAGAAAATAACAAAAATAATATAATATAAATGTTGACCTTTGAATTAGTTGTGAATTGGTAAATACTCCGTCGTATTGTCGAAATATACATAAACTCATGGATAATAATTAATAAACATTCAATTGCAAACATTCAAGAAAATCTTGATTTTGATTGAAAACTGCAAATGCAAAGAATTGATCAGATTAAACTACATAAATGCATACCTTTTGTTGAAAACTTCAACGAAATGATGAAATATGAAGATTGATATTATCGTAAAAAAATTAAACCCAAAAACTTAAGCGGAAGAAAGATTTCTGTTTTAGGAATTAAAAGAGAGGATGGGTTTGAAATGAATAATTTTTTTACCTTCGATATCCAAACAATGCTAGATCTCCACACATATTTAGTCCTTCTAAAAATAGAAAGAAAACCTTTTTTTATTATTTTGGAAGCCCTAAAACATATAATGCTCGCTTTGGTATACAAATTATCGTTTTCATTATGCAACATTTAATCTTGGTTTGAAAGGATTCTCAATAGATTGCTTAGAGAGGATCTAATTCTCATTTTATTAGGTTCTAGTTTCAGTTCATGCGTTTTAAATTAAGTTTTGTGATTTGATAAGTATGTTAAAAGTATCAAAAGTTTGTTATAATGCATACACATCTCCTATTATATCATTCTAGTCAAATCTTTACATTATTTTCGTTTTTGCAACTATAAGAAGAGATAAATACATACATAGTCTGATTATCTGATCCAAATAAAACCTTTAGAATCTAGGTTTAACAAATTATGTAAAATGATTATTTTGTCCCCTTTTAACATGTGTGTTCTCTCTAAATGGGACAAGCTTTTATTGTTGGTCTTGTATTTTTCATACAATGTTGTATAAACTCAAGCAATCTTAAACCCATACCAAGACACTCTCATAGTTAAACTGAAGCTACCAATCAACTTCTTCTGCTCTAAATACCCTGATTGTAAGTTTTCAAGTCCCTTGTGATCCCTTGACAATATTGATCAAAATTTTTCTCAACCGGATTTGAGACAAAAATTTTGACAACACAAAAAATTAAGATAGTTCTTGTATGTTATGTTTATTGATTGTATTCGATTTGGCAAATATCCATTTCCTAGATTAGGGCATATTGTTACAAATGGATTTAGTCAAAAACATACAAAGAACTCCAAGAAAATTTACAAAACTTACAAAATGATGAATCAAACTTGCAGATCTCACAATCTCTTAAACAAATACATAAATAGATGACAAAAGTATTTAAAACATTCGGATGCAGCGGAATACTACAAGATCAGAAGCCCTAGCTGCTAAGATATTTCTTAATACATAATCGATCTAGTTAAAACGAAGATGAATATAGCTAGGGTTCGCTTGAACTCTCTGGTGACTTTTTGAGATATTTCTTAATTGAATGAATAAACTATTGAACCCTACCTGCTATTTTCAGACCTCTAGATACAACCGCTACACTATTGCATTCACTCTTAAGTCATAAGCTCATTTTACTCTTTAAGTTCAGAAGCCCACTTTCCAGCAGTCGGGTACAAAAGCCCATCTACCAAAGTCCACACCAACTCAAATACTAAAGAGCCCATACATGCACAATACTAATCACACAACAAATACACAAACAATTTTAAAACATTCACCAATTGAATTAACAATAAAAGATTATTAATTTTAACACCCCTCCTCAATTCAAATGGCAAATACATCATTCAACCCCAACTTATCACAAAGTACTTGATGTTGTTTGACACCGAGTCCTTTAGTAAACACATCAGCAGGCTGCTGATCAGTACTAATTTTTACAACCTTTAAAAAGCCAACCATAATTTTTCACGTAGAAAATATAAATCAATTTCAAAATGTTTAGTTCTATCATGAAACACGGGGTTTGCGGAAATCAATACGACTGAGTTATTATCACGAAATAACTTAACTGGCAAAACCTGTATGATTTTAAAATCATCTAAAACTTTAATTACCCAAACACACATGCAACACTACACATTGCACGACATTTAGCCTCTGCCGATGACCGTGACACAGTTTGTTGTTTCTTGCTTTTCCAGGACACCAATGAGCTACCCAGAAAAACACAAAACCCTCTAACACATCGTCCGGTTGCTAAACAACGACCCTAGTTTGAATCAACATAAGCAGTAAGCTCTAAATGATTAGATTTACTTATCAAAACACCTTTACCAAAACTTTTCAAATATCTTAATAGTCGTAAGGCAACTTGTAAATGTGAGTTCAAAGGAAAGTGGTGCACCATGTAAGTGCACTGTGTATGCAATGTCAAGACAGGTTAAAGTTAAATAAATCAACTTTCCTATTAATTTTTGATACTCCGTGACATTTTGTAATTCAAAATCATGACTCGTAGAATTAACCTTATCAGTAACAACAAAATGCTACTCAATAGGAGTAGAAATGGGTTTACAAGCAAGAAGACCAAACTCAGAAAGCAACTCTTAAACAATATTTTTTTCGAGATAAAGTTATACCCATGTTTGTTCTAACAACCTCTATACCAAGAAAATATTTTAAGACACCTAGATCTTTTATTTTAAATGTGTTACTCAAAACTTGTTTAACCCTATTTATTTCTGCAACATTATTTCCAGTGAATATTATATCATCTACATATACAAGTAGAGCAACAAACATAGAACTATCACTTTTGACAAATAACGAATAGTCATTCACACTTTGTACAAAACTGATGTGCTCCAAATTATACATAAAAATCCTATCAAAAGCACATCAATTATTCCTTAATATCTCTTTTAAAATAATAAATATGTGCTTAAAATATTAAATTGTGTTTTCATGTGTTTAAAAGGGCAAAATGGATAAAAGAAGCATATTTGACAAGAAATTGAAGTAATCTGAGATTTGAAGTCTAAGCATTGGGTCGTGCCTCATTAATCAAGCTCCCATGCCTTGCTTGAAACACACCCCCGTGCTAAATTGACACACCCCCCGTGTTTGGAAATCTGACAAGACAAAAAGTATTGTCCCCTAAAAGCAAGCATAGGGCCGTGCCCCACCTCCAACATGGGGTCGTTCCCTATCAAGCACGGGGTCGTGCCCGACATACCCTGCATGTACGAGCTGACCAACTTTCGTAAGCATTGTACTAGTATGGGGTCGTGCCTTTTAGGCACGGGGCCGTGCTTAAACACTCCAGAAAACCTATAAATAGAGGCCTAAGTTCACTATTTTGGCAAGCTTTTGTGGGAGAGTTACTCTGCAGAATTCTCTCGGGAATTGAGTTTTCAAGATCATTTGGAGGCGTGAGAGGTGCATACAACACTTGGAAGACATCATCCATTGTGGATCACCGGTTTGATTGTTCACCGATGATTTCATATCTATCTTCTATGTTATCTTTTGTTATGTTCAAGCTCATTATAAGCTAAACTCTTATTATCATCCTACTTGGATGGACCTTATGTAATTTGTGATGAACTAATGGTGTGATATATATTATGTTAATGTTATGGTAGTCTTGGGAAAACTTTTGATGGATAGCATCTACATTTGAACGGGAAGTTATAAACTTATGGTTTATGATTGTGATTGTCATACACGGTTGAAAAACGTATGATCAATTTTCATTCGCGAAACCGGTCTTCATAATAAATCCATGGCTAGAACTAGAAATGGTTATTAGAAATCATATCACCTTAACTTTCTGATCATTTGTTGGTTCCCTTTTATTAGTTTGAGAAATCTACAATTGTTACGGTTTTCTATAATTAATGGTATGTGCAGGATCGGGTTTGTCACTTAACACTTAGATTTCTCTCAAACTCACTTATAGTACACTCGGATCAGATGAAGCAGAATCTCTTCTAAGAGTTGATAATAATATAATGAGTAGCAAAAAACACAAAGAAATAATTTTCAAGGTACTTGTATATATTACTTCTCAACTCAAAGTATTATAAGACTATTACAAGCATATTACATGAGTTACAATGAGAAAGTATATATACTACTACCTACAGCCGGATATGCTTTGATACCAGCTGAAAACCTACGACTAAAGCATATACTACAATGCTAAAGTTAAGGTATCTTAGATAAAGTATTATCTAAGATATGGTAGTCATGACATGTCCATGACTTACCTTTTGTCACCGACTAAAGTTGGTAATTGTACTAACTGATAAAGGTGAACAGTAGAATAAAGTATGGTCAACTATATGGCTTTTGAGAAAACATCATGTAGTATCTCAGAGGTCTGCAGCAGAGTGTCAGAGAGACCATACTTATGTCCATTGGTTCATAGTAGTGTCTTCTGAAGGTTAGTTGAATTCGGAAGAACAAGTTCTTCTAAAGCCACTTATACTTTGGAAGAGGCTACTTCTTCCGAGGCTTGAGGACTTCTTCTTTTCTTCATACTTCGGAAGTGAATACTTTGTCTTCGGAAGTTGGAGTTTATCTTCGGAAGTTGATCGTACACTTTGTTTTCAGAAGAACTCCTTTTCCTTCGGAAGTTCCACACTTAGCTTCGGAAGTCCTTTATTAGTTATACCAAAATAGTTTAAGTGATTTGGTTTTGGTTGCACCAGCCTTCTTCTTGATCCAACAGTATGTTAGGAAGGAACCTGATCAACTCTCTTTTTAACATTAAGTTATGTTTTCAGAATTCGTATGTCAAATAGGTCACAAAAGATTTACCTACTTTACTAGGGCTTTGATATAAGTAGTATACCAGTCTAACGTGATCCTAGTCACTACGGAGCGGATAGACGAGAAATCACACCAGCTCACATTTATAAACATTAACATAATTACATTAATCCATATCTTTAATCATACCACCAATTCATCACGGTTACATAAGTGTAGTCTAATTAGATTGATAACCCTTATTCCCTGGTTTTAAATCCAAACGTTTCATTCTTATTTTACTTTATTTCTATTATTGTTTTTAAACCCTAAAAATCTTATCAATGCAACTCATCATTTTCTCAAACAAAAACCAAATCTGATAGTCAAATATTAAGGTTGTTGAGTAGGTTAGGTGTGTCTACGGATGGATACTCGGTTCTTACCATCACTATACTACCACATGATAGGTACACTTGCCTTTTGTATGTATGGTTTAGTATTAATAATAACCATTTAAAACTATATTTGTGCAAAAACCTCTATCAAAATATATACGTTCCGCACCACATCGACTTTTTGGCGCTGTTGGGAGGGACACACGACAGTTTGAAAAACAATCTGAATTTTTAACTATCTTATGTATATCTTGTTAATATATTTTCGGTCAACTTTATTTTTTGTTAAAATATATACGTATAGGATTTAAACCATTCCTTGATATTCCTTCACATACAAGGTGTCACATATGTTATTGGTTGAACCTATACATGGTGTACATAACTATACATATGTATAGTTTCTTTTTTTCCAAAGCAACCAACCTTGACATCTATATGTGGCACATAGATGTCAAATGCATGACACTAGTCAGCTATACATGGGTAGCCTTATATGTGACGTATAGTGTTATACACCACATATATGTTACCCTTATACGTGGCATATCACGATGTATGTGTCGTATAGGCGGCTAGAATACGAAACAAGCAATGCTATACATCACGTATAGCTTTTTCTGAATGCTTGATGCGACACATACAACGCTATACGTCACGTATAGCTTTTTCTGAATGATTGATGTGACCATCACCAGTTTGTCGTTTGAAGGGACCATACACAACGTATGGAGCTATACGCCTTGTATATGGCTTTTGAAACTGACTGATTTGACTAGGAATGTCGGGGCATTAATTAGGGGTACCCATACATCGCATATAGCGCTATACACGATGTATAAGGGGTGTCAATTTATCTAGGAATGTGTTTGAATATTAGAACCCTTATAAAAATATAGGGTTTTAAAGAGAGTAGATGTAACTAAGTCGAGTTAAAAGCCTGAACAAGAGGAACTAATACGTGTATATGACACAAACAACTAAACACATGATATATAATAAAAGGTAAAGCCCGTCGTATTTGGCATAAAATAAATAGAAATAACATGACTATACGAGAAAGAGGTCAAAACTACACAACCATAATATCAAAGAGAAAATAAGAAAAATAATATAATATTAATTTGGACATTTGAGTTGGTCGTGAATTGATAAATACTCCGTCGTATTGTCGAAATATACATAGTCATGGATAATAATTAATAAACATTCATTTGCAAACATTTAAGAATTTTTTTGGCTCTATTTTGTGGGGATTAAAGCAAAACTACATTCACGAAAATCTTGATTTTGATTGAAAACTGCAAAATGCAAAGAATTAATTAGATTAAACAACATAAATGCATATCTTTTGTTGAAAACTTCAACGAAGTGATGAAATATGAAGATTGATAATATCGTAAAAAAATTAAACCCAAAAACTTGAGAGGAAGAAAGATTTATGTTTTAGAAATTAAAAGAGAGGATGGGTTTGAATTGAATAATTTTTTTGCCTTCAAAGAAAAACCGTTTTTTATTTATATTGGAAGCCCTAAAACATATAATGCTCGCTTTAAAAGGTCGTTTTGGTATACAAAATATCGTTTTCATTATGTAACATTTAATCTTGGTTTGAAGGGATTCTTCACAGATTGCTTAGAGCATTCACAGTGGGTTTCTCATTTTTTATGTGAATGTGTGCCCTATATTATGAGGGATGGTTGTTAGTGGTTGTGAGTGAATTAGAGAGAATACTTATGTGAGCTACCATGATTCCCTATCTTTGGGGAAATATGGGGAATTACGATACAATCCCCATAAATTTTTTAATATTTTAAAAGTAGTTGTGAGTAGAAGAGAGATAAAATATAATGACAAAAAATATTAAAAATTATGGTTTTATAGAAAAAGATAGTAAAGAAATAGTGTTTTAAATGTAAATGTGGGGATGTGATTGGGAAACCTATTGTGAATGCTCTAAGAAGATCCAATTCCCATTTTATTATGTTCTAGTTGTAGTTAATGCGTTTTAAATTAAGTTTTGTAATCTGATAAGTATGTTAAAAGTATCAAAAGTTTGTTATAATGCACACACATCTCCTAGTATATCATTCTAATCAAATCTTTACATTATTTTTGTTATTGCAATAATAAGAAGAGATAATTAAATACATAGTCTGGTTCTCTGATCAAAATAAAACATTTAGAATATAGGTTTAACAAATTATGTAAAATGGTTATTTTGCCTTCTTTTAATATGCGTTCTTTTTAAATGGGACAAGCTTTTATTGTTGGTCTTGTATTTTTACACAATGTTGCATAAACTCAAGCAATTTTAAACCCATACCAAGACACTCTAATAGTTAAACTAAAGCTACCAATCAACTTCTCCTGCTCTAAATACCTTGATTATAAGTTTTCAAGTCCCTTGAGATCCCTCGACAATATTGATTAGAATTTTTCTCAAACAGATTTGAGACAAAAATTTCGACAACACAAAAATTTAAGATAGTTCTTGTATATTATGTTTATTGTACTCGATTTGGCTAATATCCATTTCCTAGATTAGGGCGTATTAAGCATCCATGTTCCATGTCTAAAGCTTATTGAGAAATTGTTTACCATAAATCAGCCATTGTGCATTAAATTTTGAATTTGGGAAACCCCAAAAGAAAGAAATGGTTTCGATCGAGGTCGTTGAGATGAAGATTTGAGATCGTCGTTTCTTGGCGTAGGGCTAGTCACTAGCGATCTAGGTGGTGTCTGGTCTAGTCGCGATAGAGCTGTCAATATGATGGGTGTGGGATGAGTATTGGTAGATTGTATTAACATATCCAATTGTAAAATTATATACCATACTCATCGAGTATCAAATATAGATGTTAGAGTGTTAAGGAATTATCTCTTAAATGTTCTAAATAGACTTCTTACTTTTTTAATTTGCATATATTTTTATTACCTAATGAATTAGAAAATATAAATTAGAAATTAGTGGATTAGTAAATCATTACCCAGGCTAAATTTTTTTTACAATAAATAACTTAGGTAAATGTATATGTATGTTTCAGGTAATTGTGTCAGATATCATCTAAAATGCTTGTCTCATATGGTTATTATTATTTTTTTGGTAATCAGTGGTAGATCTAAAAGAAAAGTTCAGGGGTAATGTAAGTTTTTTTACCGTACATTTATATAAATATAAGAAAAAATACGATAATAAAGGGGTTCGAATGAAGATTATTTAAAACAAATACGAAAGAATTTAACTCGGATGAATTGAATTTGAAGGAGTTGTTGACTTGATATCAACATTAGCTGGTTGCAAATCATTATCATTGACAACAGGGACAAAGGATGTTGGGTGATCGACGATAGGGTGAGGCGATGAGAGTTATGGATATAACTAGTTATTTTTTTTAATTTTTTTAGTTTGGGTAATGGGTATTTGAGCTTGTAAACTTGTTAGGTTAAAAATTTATTTAATTTTAGGGCTTATTATAATTTTGATCATGTTATTTGGTATTTTGGGTTTGTTAGTTATTGACTTATTAATATTTTTATAAAATATTATTTGGTATTTTGTGTTTGTTAGTTGTTTAGCTATTTAAATTTTGGACTTAATATAACTTTAGTCATGTTATTTGTTTAGTTATTAACTTGTTAAGTTATTTATGTCATTTGATATTTTGGGTTTGTTAGTTGTTTAGTTAGTTATCAACCAAATAACACAAATCCCTAATTTCAATACAAATCCCTAATTGCCAATAAAATCTAAAAATTAAATGAAATAACCATTAATCAATCTCCTACTCTTCAAATCTTGCAAATAACACTGAAATCTTACAAAAAAACTTAGTAAGTAAAAAAAATTACATTCAAGCAGCACGCTAGTAGCATGTAGAAAGAATACCTTCAACCTTCAAAAATTCAAGGCTTCAAATGCGTGAATGGGCAACAACCTCTAATTTCAAATCCTTAATCTTTAATTCATATAATATAATTTAAATTCATAAAATCCCTAATCTTTAATTCATATGACACAATTCAAATCCCTAATTTCAATACAAATCTCTAGTTGTCAATAAAACCTAAAAATGAAATCAAATCAAATAACAAATAATCAATCTTCCGATCTAAAAATATTACAAATAACACTTAAACCTAGAATGTAGAAAGAATACTTTTAAACTTTAAAGATTCAAGGCTTTAAATGGGTAAATGGGTAGTGGCCAGCAGTGTTGGCAAGCTGAAGCGGCGGAGTCATTGGCATGCGGCGGCCGAGCGCCGAGCAGTGGCAGACTCACGGGCGGAATTGGAGCAGTAGTGTCGCATGATCACAAGCAGTGCATAGGGGAGGTGAGCAGACGAGCAACAAGTTTTTTTAGGGGGAGGAGGTTTCCGAGTTTGTTAATTAAAAAAGGAAAAATGGATTTTATAATAATTGAGCTATTAATTAGGTTTTAAAAAAAATTGGGCTTTTAAATTAATTGGGGTTTTAATATATTAAGCTTTCAATGTTAATTGGGTTTATAATGTTTTTATTAAAGGTAATTTTTTATAAAATATTAGACTACTAGTTATAAAATTAATTTTTTCATAAAGTTTTGAGTTTAAATTTTTATAGGGGTAACGTAATATTTTTTCAGGAGTAACGTAAAATCTTAAAAGATATTTTTTTACATAAAAAACGTAATTTTTTACACTACACGTAAAAAGTTGAGGGGTATCGAAAGCTACCCCTCATCCCTACATAGGTTCGCCCCTATTGGTAATAATCTCATACCAGAATATTAGTCTCAAATGTTTTGGGCTACCCGTATGTTTCAGATTCATATGTCTATCTCTAGTCACTAGCAACTTGGTGAAGAACAATCTTGACTAAAGAATATAGACAATCTTCATTGTTAGCTTATTACATTTTGTTAATCAAAAGAGTATTTTTATCACTTATAAACTTAATGGCCCTAACTATATACCTCTAAAATCCACTTAATACTTGTGGACTCGACCCCACACCAATTTAATAAAGATAAACATCAAATGCTATCAGATCAATAATATATCAGCTTAAGCTTATTTAACTAATCAAGTCAAATAATTAATTGTTTGTCATAAACAAAAAAAAACGGAAAGGTCCTATTCGAGTAGTGTGGCCTTCTTGCACCATATGCTTGCATCTTCTACGTCGGCAACTAAAGATGCTAACACCGGCACAAATTCAAATAATATATTATTTCATATTTTTAATATTTTATTATTGACCTCAAATTAACGAACGGCATTCACTTTCCACATAGCATATTTGGCTTTGACTTTACAAAGTCAAATTGACAGATTTTTTTTCGTTTGTAACTTGACTCATCCATATGGCCCGTTATGAGATTGTGGCCATCCCATTATACCTTTATTTTTTTTTTTTATGGTTAACTTATAAACGTGGGTTATAACTTTACATGTGAAAAAAAGGAAAATTAGATGATTCATAGTGGAAGAGAACCAGAGATAGGACTAGAGGAGTGTTTGGTCAAGGACCCATTTTTAGAGGGAGAGAATACCTCAAATTCAAACAATATTTTCAAAACCGGATTGAACGTATAACAGGACATCTTACTGGTTTGGTGGTCGGACTGGATTTAAACCGGATGACGTCATAATTATATATAGTATATTATATATATGGCTATATATAAGTAATTTATATGTATATTTTATAGTTATATATAAAACTTAACAATAATCTTACGTTCAACACACTAAATTATTGTTCAAGACCTCGTTTTTACCTATTAAAATCCAAAAAAAATCCAGTTCAACCCTCAATCTGGTTCCCGGTCTGACCACCAATTCGGAACGAACCGGCCGGTCGAACTCGTACAAAACGAGTAGATGCGAACCGGTTGCCCCCCCCTCGATTCCCGGTTGGACCGGCCGGTCGAGTCTCAAAAACAATTAATTCAAAAGTGACTGGTATCCGGCCAATCCGGTCTCAAAAACAATGAATTCAAAAGTGACTCGTATTTGAGTATGAATTGATAAAAAAAATATCTTTCACATGTTCAAATACAATTGTATATTAAGTGATAGTCAATTCAATTACCCTAAATCATATATGTACCATATATCTAAAAACTTTGATTTTTGTTTTGTTTCTTATTGACTCTTGTCTAGTTTATATATCATATGAAAAATGAATTTTATTTTGGAAAATTTATTTGATGATATTATTGCTAGTTTAAAAACCAATGTAAAACACGTGTTGAACTAAAATATTAAATCAATAGTTAGTAATTCACATTTAAAAATTATAAAATAATATTTTAAATAAGATATGCTTCAAATTACATCTAATCAACTACCTTAAGCAAAATAATATTTGTTAAACTTTTGTTTTTAAAAAACTTTTGATTAAAAAAATGCTTTTAAACATTTAATTTTTTTAAAATTTTCTTTT
>BJCM01065045.1:0-19123 GCA_018326385.1 Flaveria bidentis | reverse complement strand
ACAAACAATATCTATAAATAAAATATCCATATAAATTGTTCAATCTCATATGCAACTTATTTAGAAAACTCATTTTCTAAATTGGTGTATTTATTTAATTGTATGATCATATCATCAATTAAATATTATTTGGTGTTTGCTAAGCTTGTTATTGGGTATGACCCGACTTGGATCATAACGTACTAACCACATCAATGTTCTATGTGTCTTGGGCATAAAGAATTCAACAGCTCATAGATCTGTGGCTGCTGTTACTTTGACCTTTACGTTCAGGTGTACATTAGTACATCCTTTTGATATTGTTATTTTGTGTGTTGATTGTATGTTCAATTTGGGTTTGTATGCTATGATGTTAACAACTGTTTGTTGTTATGTGACTGTTGCTAATTCATTATCGATTCATGTATTTCTTTTTTGGAGTGGATGTTGATTTTATTTTGCTATGTGTACTTAGGAGCTATTGTGGTTCTGATTTGGGATGTTAGGTCTTATCTCTGCAACGGATTTATGGTGTGAATCTGCTTATTAGGTCTTTTTGAAGAGTATATTGATCACCATTCATGCTGTGTGGCATCCTTTGTTTTGTGTATGCAATATTAGGTGGTTCGTAGTGAAGATTTCTTACTCGTGGGCTTATTTTATATTGTTATTGTTTTTGGGTTCATTTGGAGGTTGGAGGGGACTGAGCTGAGCATGCAAAATAATAAGATTAATGTGAAATTTACGTGTTGATCATGATTTATTACTTAAGGACTTGATTATCCTGCTGAAAGCCACCTATGCTACTGTTCCAGTTTGGTATGTGGACATTTGTTTTTATTGAAATTGATGGATCTTAACGATTATGGATTTTGGTGGCCGGAACTATCTTTAATGAGTCTTATTAATAATAGTATAAGTAAATTTGATTCACATGTTCACCTCGCATATACAGGAAAGAAAATAAAATTATGATGCTATTATTATTGAGTTTGATATGTTTACGACTACTCATTTTATTTTGTTTGCTTTTGATTTTGTAAACCATTTGCTTATTGTTTTCGAGCTCGGATCGAACTGGTTGGTCGGTTCAGATTTCGAAGCGGCCACCGTATAAAACATATTTGGTAAAATTACTG
Organism: Flaveria bidentis; assembly: GCA_018326385.1. Lineage (NCBI taxonomy): Eukaryota > Viridiplantae > Streptophyta > Magnoliopsida > Asterales > Asteraceae > Flaveria > Flaveria bidentis. The sequence continues at coordinate 18,005 of BJCM01065045.1, read as the reverse complement.
TCTTCTTTCAACAGATTCATTGAATTTATATGCAAATTTGTTTTTCTAACGGATTTCATTTTATTGTAATGTAGTCGATCACTTTTACTCATTAAAATGAGTTGTTTTTAAGTTAAACAAATATTATTTTTTTTAGAATTTCAAGATATTAGTTGTATTATTACGACATTATAATACCAGACCACCGGACGAATATAAAACTAGTTGGTTTAATTTAAGATATTTACACGAATCGTCCCCATTGACGCATCGATGCTTGTGTGATACATTAAGTTTGTGAACTTTGTTGTACGTATTATATTAGTATTATATTAACGATGTAACGTGATTAAATACATATAACATATATTAAATACATATAACATATATGATACTTAAAAACTATTCCATAATCTGAATATAACTTTGTTTTTAATTAAATTAATTTTGGGATGTAAACAAAAAAATAACTAAGACAGTAAAGAAAATTCTAAGTTAATAAAGGAAATTTAAAAGTTGAGATTTAAAGGTTAAAGTTGAAATTTGTGCCAAAGCTACGGTAAATGATAAGGACATGATGGTAAGGGTCACGTGTCATCAATATTAGCAATTGTAAAATTATTGTTTTTTAGTTTCAGTTAAATAATATGTTTTATATATTTATCGGTAATTTTATAAGGACTAAACAATATATTACTAAATATATATTTTTATATTTCTTTTACTCATAATTATTTTTAAAATAATTAAATTTATAATTATGTGTAATGGTTGTTTAGCCTCTATTGATGCGATTATTTAAAAAAAATTATGTTTGGTGTCTTTTAAAGGCTTGAAACCCTATAAATTTGGAGTCCTTTTTAATTAGTTTGTAAAAGCATTCACAATCTATCACACATTTTTATTCTTATAATTATATTAAAAACCATTACTATTTTTCTATTCTTTCTAATTAAACAATAATTTTTTTCGTATATTTATCATTACCTTTTCCCTCTCCGCCACTTACAATCACTTTAAAAAATATTAAAAAAATTATGAAAATTGTATCGTGTTTCCCCGTTTTTTCCCAAATATGAGAAAACAATGTACAACCCCCATAAATTTCTCATCTTCTTCACTCACAACCACTTACAACCATCCTCTATAATATATGTTATCCACTCATATAAAAATAGGAAACGAGCTGTAAATGCTCTAATAGTGTTTGGAGTCTCACTTGTATCCATTACATCATATTTGGAGCCTTTGAAATACTCACTATGTATAGTCTAAGGGTTAAACAATATATTATCAAATATACAGATTAGTAGTAATATGTGTTTGAAAATATTTTAAAATAATCTACCTACTCTAATAAAAAGTATCTTGGATTACACGTGGTAACATCACAATTATTTTCATCAAAATTTTATTGCATCTTTCTCCTATTAAATAATTACCTTAATTACTAATAGTATTCTTTAACATCTATTAAATTTAGTAAATTAAAAAATAAATCTATTTATTAGTGTTATTTCTACATAAATATTTTTTTGTAAAATAATACATTTTTCTAAAGTATAAAACTTCTTTTTAAATATGAAATATTTTAAAATTGGTATTTTAAAAAATTAATCGAATTTAAGAGTTATAATAGGAATTTTTTAAGAAATATACTTTTATACCGTTTGTTTTAGAACGAAATGTTTATTTTTTTGAAAAAAGTTTAATAACAAAATTATAAAAAGTTTATATTACTATTTTATTATATATTAAAATATATTATTTTATAATTAATAAAATTTATTATATTAATATTTTTTATCTAACCTTTGTAATACACGGATTTAGTAAAGCTAATATATAATAATAGAGTATTTCTTCCTATGTTAATTAATTTATGTAGTCTACAAATTTTCCATTTTGTAGTTTATACTTTTTACCTTTAAATTATTTTATTATCTATACTTCTAATAAGTTAGATAAACTTTAGTATTTAACTATTTACAATGTTTTTAAAACCGGACCGGACAGCGAACCGGACGTCTTACCGGTCCGATGGTCGGACCGGTTCAACCGGTCGGACCGTATATAAGAACCGGATAAAATTATAAGTATTTTTTATAAATATATGTAAAAATTACAAAAAAAATAAAAAAATATATAAAAAACGGTTCAACCGGTTCGACCACCGGTTCAACCGGTACGGTTCCCGGTCCGACCGCATGTTCGACCGGTTCAACCGGTCCGACCACTGGTTCAACACTAAAACGGTTTTAACACCGAACCGGACCGGATCGGAGTCCGGTTCGCGGTCCAACCAGTCGGACTAGACGGTCCAGTCCGGTTTTCAAAACCATAACTATTTTATAACACATGTATATATATTAAGAAGCCCATCATAGTAGGAGACACCACCCCTCAATCCCATAAACCTCTCTTTTATCTCTCCCTTTGAAGAGGATAGTGAAAAATGGTATTTAAAGTGACAGTGGGATATAGTGCACAACTGAGTTGTACAACACATATAAAACATTTAAAATTACTGTTCATTCATATTGCTTTTTAAATATATAAGTAGGTTAATGAATATTAAACTAACGTCGTATTTGACATTTCTATTTTCTAGTCTCGCCCTATCATCCATTGTCACCACCACAAATCAGATCGTATATAACATGTCTTAAATCAATACACATAGAAGATAATAAGAAACAATATCATAAACTCTCGGATTGATGAATACATCAAAATAAGAACAATATAATGAACTCTAGGATTGAATATATTGAAATCACAACACTAACAAAAGATTTGTTTAGAAAACTCAAGATTACTAAAGAATCATACACTTATGGGCTTCTCTCGCATTAAACAAGCACATCAATGAGTAGCTAAATGCAATATTCATCTTTAACAAAGTTATATTTAGTCACTCCTTTTATTGATTACGTCAAGTTTATCAAACTTAATTAAAATAATGAAAATTTAATAGAATGGTAAATAAGTTTTAACAACATTCTAATTAAGTTACTCATATTTATATTTATTCTAATCAGGTCACTAAATATTTAAAAGAGTTTCAATTGGGTTACTAATACATTTATTTGTTCCAATTAGATCATTAAAGTTTTAGGAGTGTTATAATCAAGTTACTCGTATTTTTTTCATTGTTTTAACTAATTCACAAATATTTTAATATAATTCAGTTTTTATATAAATATTGTTTTTTTTAAATAAATTTTTAAATTTTTTTGCAACTTATGAATGACCTAATTAGAACAATCCTGAAATTTTAGTGATTTGATCTGGACAAAATTTTTACGAATGACCTGATTGGAACAAAAAACTTTATAAGTAACCTAACTAAAACAAATGTAAAACTTAATTACTATTGTACAAAATTACCCGAATAAAATACGACTAGAAATCATATTACTTATCTTACAACAAATTTAAGGATTTCCACTCAAATAAAATTTACATTTATACAACAAAAACAAACAAAATACAAAAGTTTGAACTTTCTAACTCTTATTTTCTATACTAGAAGTCAACAATTCTTCCAAATAGTCAACTCCTAAATCCTCCAACACCACCTTCATTTCTCCTTTACATCTCCTCCTCTTCTCACCACCACCACCACCACCACCACCACCACCACCACCACCACCTCTCATTCTGATCAAATGCCTCTTCTTCACCGCCACCGCCGGAGAATCTCCGCCCTCGACTGCGGTCTCCCGCAGCGACTCCCTCACGCGATCCACCGGAAAATTCAACACCGCCGCCGATCCCTTCATTGATAAGGCAGCTTGATCATAAGCCAAAGCAGCTGCTTCCGCACTATCAAACGTCCCCAACCACACCCTCACCCCGTTCCTCGTGGAATCGCGTATCTCGGCCGCAAACTTCCCCCACGGCCGACGCCTAACACCTCTAAACGAGGCGATTTTCGAGGGCGTTTCGGCCCTTGAGGTGAGTTTGTTGGGACATGTTGTGGTGAACGTGAACCCGTTTGTTAGGATGTCTAGAAGAAGCATTTCTTCCGAGTCGTTTTCGTTGAAAGGGAGGGGATTGGTCGAGTGAACGCGATCGCGATCGGTGTCGCGATCGAGGAACCCCGACGAAGAGCCGGTGGATGTCACCGGTGAATTGTGGGAAGAAGAATAAGAAGAAGAAGAAGCCATTGAGTTTGGTTTGTATTTGTCTCATTTGCTTCCTTAAATACCAAAAAGAAGAGGGGAGCTTCTAAACTTATATTGATGTTTAAATAAATATACTTTTTTATTTTTAATATTTTATAAAAGTTATACCTTTTTATAACAGATGAATAATAAATATTGATCGGTAATAGTTCATATTATTAATTTGGTTTTTAATTTTTTATTTTTGTTACCAATAACAATTGATTAACTTAATCATCAAATATTTATGTTTGATTTGCACTCGGTTTAGCTAACAATGATGATTATATACTAAATAAAATAACATGCAAGTAAAATCGAACAAAAATTAAATGCAAATTGAATGTGAATTTATGATAATTATGTTATTAAGATTGTCATTAGTAATAAAAATAAAAGTTGAGATTATGAACGATCAGGTTAGTGGTATGGATTATTATCGACTAAGTGGTAATGGTTTGGATTATTAAAATTAATTTGTATTATTCAACTTTAATTTATATATTTATTTGTTGACAAAAACTGGAAAAAAATTAAATTAGTATGTTATTACTGTATATAAACTTAAGTTGAAGAATATGATAGATTAATTTTGTTTGTAAATAGGCTCTACATATGATCCAAGTTTTACTGTTGTAATGTTGTGTTGCTTATAATTTAGATTTTAGGAGTTAACAAGGAAATAGTCTTTGAACTACATGTTTAGTTTAAATTTGATTGAACTTAAAAATGTTTATCACTGTTGAATGCTGATTATAAAGCAACTGGTAAGCTTCTTGTTTTTGTTGATATGAGTTCAAGTTGGAAAAATAGTCTCTTATATCAAGTGTAATATAAGACTATGTATATCAAATCCCATAATGATCGAACCCTTACATAAGACAGAAGCTAAGTCAAGCATCAAGTATATCATCGATTCTTAGTTTAATTTTTATGACATGTATATGCGCTGATGTCATAATATGTTTTGTAAATAATATCAAATTGTGGTGCATCTTTTTTGTTTGAATTCAAATCGAGCTTGTTTTTACCAACCGTAGTTTTTATTAGTATCATTAAGAATTTTCATATTTTTGACTCAAACCTTAGTATTTCTTAAGCTAAACTCTAGTTTTATATAATTCAATAACTATGTCATTTAGTTGTCTATCTATTTTTTTTCTTTGAGTATCAACGATTAGAATGTTTCTAAGAAGATACGTTGATGATAAATAATATAACTTTAACTAAAAGATTATAAATTCAAGTTTTATGAAGTGTAGTGCATGTTGTGACGATTAAAGTTTGCAAGGCTTATTAGTTAATGCAAAATTGATTAGTCATTTATAATAATTTAACATTATATGACATCATTTCTAACGTTGGTCCATTAGTCCAATGGAAGCGGCTGGACTCTTAATCGAGCGTATTCAAATAATCAAATCCCTTTCACATAAAATAAATTAAAAAACATAAACAACTCACGTTCAAAAATGGCCATCTAAGTATGCAATTGGTGGATTAAAAGTTTATTTTCTAATTTAATTTGAACTTTTATCATTTAAAACTTATTTTAAAACTCTTATCAATTCTTTTAATACTCTTCTTTGTTACTAAAAGTTTTCATAAACCGTATCAACATGGTAAATTTATAAATAAATAGTTTTATATACCTAGTGACGTCAATGATTGTCTTTTATAATAAATATTTGTACAAGTGTAATGATAAATAGTATTTTAAAAAAACATTATTAGAAAAATTAATTTTATGTTTACCTTGAAAACCATCTATTGCCCTTGAAAACTAAGTTGTTTGTGTAATTTTCATTAACATTGACATAAATTAGAACATTTATGTTCTTTTTTTTCATTAATTGACTTGTATAAAATATATTATGTTCAAAGTAAAAAATAAACACTGTAGTATAACTATACATCTTAATAACAGAAAATATGTAAATTAAATTATTCAATGATATCTTATGACACATTATTTTGAATACTCATGGAAACAACATAGTAGATTCAAAGGCATACCTGGATTAAAAAATATTATGTCTTTTTTAAAAGAAGAAATTAAATAACTAAAGCAATTTATTATACAAAAAGTCAAGTAACAAAATTAATAGGAGAATTCGATTAAGACTTGTCTTTGGAACTCAAACAAATCTTGTTGACTGAATATAGTTTTGACCAGCAACAAGATATAACAATGACTTATTGTCTAGTGAATATTATGCACATGTCTTTTACATGAGGTTGTAAATCACTACTCATAAAATTGGTAATTGTAGTACTATTAATGCCCCGGAAAACAAATCTAAAATTTCATTTTAATGTCTTGGGTGTTTATAATGACATGTTTATTTAAAACAAACGCCTAAAATTTTTCTTCAATAATTTTTACTTTAATTAAGGCTAAAACTCATGATCTTTTGATTGCGTTACTCATTTCTTACCACTAGGTCATTAGGATAAACAATGTTATGTCATGATTAATACTAGCTGTTTTTTTACAATTAAATAGATGGTTTATATGATCTCTTAAGGATGTTTCATTATATCTAAAAAATTCTTTGTTATTACAATTCTGTATGTAATTTAATTCTTGATTATTGTAATTTATTATTTCATATAACTCTTGATTATGTGTTGCATGATTGATGGGCATGTAAGTTATGATTTATGTGATTATATAATGTTCATTTTAAATAGAGAGAAAACCTATAAGCATTAAAAAACCACACAAATTAAAGAAACTTAAGCATACTTTTTTCAAAGAAAATCAGAGGAGTATTCTCTAAACTTCATCATTTATCTTTTTTAAAGCTCTAATGTAAACACTTGAGGAGCATACAATATATTTGATACATGATTTAATTATTTTTTATTTCTTTACTATTTTGTTTGATTTTATATAGATCTGACAATCTTAGCCGGATGTAAACACTTGGGTTGATTTGGACTTCACAAATAAAACGGTAGATTGATTTGGGTTATCTTTTATTCTCAAAGGGGTTAGAATGAAAAGGTTTAAAACTCTTGGAATGCTAATTGTTTAAATCATAATTAAATTGGACTGTAACAGTAACAGGATTAGGTCAAAAGTTTTTCAACACCTATTTCTAAAAGAATCAACGAATGATCGAAAGTCATAATTTCACGTATCATGTAATGAGTATGTATAAACAAAAAACCTATTGTTTATTGTTAATTTTTGTAATTGTTGTTTGTTGTTGATGTTAAGGGCTGTGTATATTTGTTTGTTGGTAATTGTGTGAATGTTTGTACAAATATTTATGTACCGGGAATTGAAAAACAGAGTATCGGCTAATTTTGTTCTATATATTTATAACTATTCTTTTTTTGTTTTTGGTTTCTTATAATATGTTTCAAAATTTCATTGTTTATATATTTGATGAAAAATTTGTGTAATTAGCAGGACATTAAAAAAATAAAGAAGAGACGAAGTATGTTCTTGTAATGGGAGGTGTTGTTTGAAGTGGGTATCAACATATATTTTGATATTTGATTTGAAAATGTTTGAAGTGGTTATCAATAGTGAAGTGGTTGTGTTTCATGTATCTTTTTTATCTATGAAACGCCTATGATGCATGCATACAGTTTTGTATGTTAAAAACACTTTAAATTTACCTGTTTACATGATTGTTTTAAACTTTTAGTTAATGTTTGAAATAACGTTTATTTTTAGTTTAAATAATTTTATAGTTTTTGTTGAGAAATTAATAATTTTGTAATATTTTGATTCAACTCGTCATGATCATATCAGCTCTGACTCGAACCCATCCTGATCCATTCATTTTATCAGGTATAATTTATCTTGAATTTATTTGTAGAAATAATGGATGCTCTAAGATACAAATCCATGTCACTTTCACCTTCTTTGTTCGGGCTTTACCCCTCGCAACATAAAAACAACTATATAAATCGATCAAAAAAAATCCCATCATTATTTTATGATGAAAAAAATAATAATAACACCGCAAAAACAAACAAACATGAAGGTGCTTTAACTCTAGCCACATCGATCATTTTTTTCATAACCAAACAATAACACAAAACATAGTTATTGATGTTATCATGTTAATATGTTAGATCTAATAATAGTATTAATCTAACTTAGATTTTAGCAAAGCATATTCCATTCATGTGTTGATCGGGTAAGTTAATCGAGTTTCGGGTTAATCGGTACTGGTTGTTCGGGTTTTTCAGCGTTGAAAATCTACCCGAAACCCTACCCGAATAAAGTTCGGTTTAATCGGTTTCGGGTTGTTCGGGTAACGGGTTGTTCGGGTAACGGGTTGTTCGGGTCGGGTTTCGGGTATTAAACAACAGACTCAATTTAGTATGTTTTAGTGATTTTTCATTTGAAATATTATAATACTAGTGGACTTAAATTAATTTACTTCTATAATTTATAAAATGTGCTTAAAAATATATTTATATACAAAGAATTTGATTAATTTGGACAATCTAAACAAGTGTATACATATAATTTACTTAATTATAATATGGGTTGATCGGGTTATTCGGATTTCGGGTTAATCGGGTTTTTGAGGTTTGAAAGTTTATCCGAAACCGGACCCGAATAAGAATCGGTTTAATTGATTTTCGGGTTGTTCGGATAACGGGTTATTTGGGTCGGGTTTCTTTGGATACGGATGAGCTCGGGTCGGACGGGTTAATCGGGTACGGGTAAAATTGATGGGTTAATTCGTAATAAAAAACATTTTATGATTATTTCAATTATTTAGTTTGTCAGCCAATTTAGACCACTACAATAACATATGTGGCGGAAAACAACAATTTCCACGTGGCACAACCCCATTCGCTAACATACCCAATCTTCTTTACACAACATGACCCCCGAATAGCATTATCAATCAATCAAATTTCACCCTTTAACTTTATCTTTATTGAATATTATTAGCATAAAAATCTAATCTTTATTGCGATAGAACATTATCACATCTAGGGTTTCATTTTAATCATCGTTGACGATTCAAATCGAGGTTAACATCAATGGATCCTTTCGATGATGCTAATTGGGATCTGATAGATTACAACTCTCTCATCAACGATGCATCAGCCGATCTGTATTGGGGTGAACAGAGGTAAATGATTCTTGTTTGTAGATTTTGGTGTTTGATGTTAGTAGTTTTTGGATCTGTGATTCTGAATTGAGATTTTAGGGTTGAAATCTTGCTGAGTGATGGTAGATTGAGTGATTATGTAATTTTGTTAATGATTTGTGTTTTGTGAATCTGTGTGTAGGCTTGAGGAGTGATTTAGGAGTGATTTCATGTTTTATAAGTGATTTGTGAATAGATGTTGATTATGTGTTTGATTCTTGATGTTTTCAGCTAAGTTTAGGATACACACAGATATTACATGTGTTTATGGTTGTATGCGAAGTGTTGAAGGTGAGTTTTAATGGGAATTGTTTGATTGGAAGTTGGTTTTGTTATTTCAGTGTTGCAGTGCAAGTTGATGGTTCACTTGCTAGTCTTGCGCCACCGGAGAAGGAGGGTGTGGAGAAAGAGTGCTCAAGAAAGAGGTATTATTATTATTTTGATACGGTTAAACTCAATGCGAAATACAGAAATGATATATACGAAATTAATGGCGAGATAATCGCAATGTTAGAAACCAAAGATCTCACTAAAAGGATGATTGTTGTGTCTATGGCTGCTATGTGTATGCTTCTGTCTTTGTTTTGGGTAACTAGCCCTAGGGAAACCCGTATCGATCAATCTCATAGCCAAGATGGGAGAGGAAAAGCATGTAAATGCATACAAAGGATGTGAAAAGATTTGATCCTGGTACCTCTGTTTTGTCATGTCCCTGATGGCTAAGCCACCATCATGGTGACTGTATGGTTTTATTATGTTGTTAATTTGGGTGATGTATGAATGGAGGACACTAGGACAGTGACTTTAGTTAATTTGTGATGCTAGTGTTGAATGATTAAAGATGAGTGTGTTTTCTTTCATGGTAAGGAAGTTTCACATGAAAACTAACTATGTTTGTTGATAGAGAGGTTGCAAGCTTGTAAGGTTTGGCAAGTTTGTTTTGACCAAATCAACTCTATTTCATAGACCCATATATACGAAATTAATGGCGAGATAATCGCAATGTTAGAAACATGGAGTTATGGATGATTAGACGAAATAGCCACCTCTAAATCTTTGTGTCTTGTTTATATGATATGAAGAGAATGAAGATGTGACCATCTTTCCAGCTTGTACCATTGTTCTGCAATTGCACATTTTGGGTTTTGTTTAGTTTCTTCTTTTTTCTCTGTTCTTGCAATCAATCAATGTTAACTTGTTTCGTACTGTTTGTTCACTTAACAGGGGACGCAGTAATTCATGCAGCAGGGCTGAGAACAAAGCATGTCGTGAGAGGCAAAGAAGGGAAATGCTGAATAACAGGTGATTCTTTTCTTGATTAAGTTTTCTTATTTAGTGATTATCTTTTGAGGGGTTTTAAATACATAGACGAACAATAGTAAAACAGTAAAACAAACTGTTTGGTAGAGGTGAAAGTTGGTCTATTACCTATGAATGAGTTGATGCATGTAATACTATATCTCTAACAGGTGAAAATCAAGAAACAACTTAAAATGAAATGAGTCTAATGGGTTGTAAGTTACAAGGAGCTTATTTTTAATGCACAAAATTTCATAATCATTCAATTTCAAATCATTGTTTATTTATTGAAATGATAAAAGTTTTTCAATCACATTTGTCACTAACAACCCAATATCACTGTTTTAACCTGTTAATCAATCCATCCTTTTTGCCACCTCCAGCTTTTAGTATCAGTATTTATATCCGGTCTTTTTCATACTCAGGTATATTTTTATGCAATAATGAAACGATTCATGTTCATTGGTGATTGATGAAATATTATTAACTTATTTTGCAGGTTCTTAGAATTAAGCTCTACTTTGGAACCTGACCGGCCTGCCACCACTGATAAACTGGCTATACTTGGAGATGCTATTCGAGTTCTGAAGCAGCTCAAATCTGAATCAGAAGATTTCAAAGAAATGAATGACAAACTATTGGAAGAAATTAAAACATTGAAGGTTTCTATGCATACACATAATTGATAACACATCAAATTATTAGTAGAAAAGTCTCTAAAAATGCTTTATATATGACTTTACAAAACCGACAGGCAGAGAAGAATGAGCTTCGTGAAGAGAAACTTGTTCTGAAGGTGGAAAAAGCAAAACTTGAGCAACAGTTCAAGTCCATGACCAATAATCTTCCGCCACCTGGATTTATGGCACCACATCCGGCTGCATTCCAGGCTGGAGCTAACAAGATGCCTGTTTTTCCAGGCTATGGTTACATTCCAATGTGGCAGTATTTACCACCAGCTACGTGTGATACGTCTCATGATCACGAGCTCAGGCCACCTGCTGCTTAATAACCGAAGCAATGAGATATTTGTTAGCTCATTGTAGTTTGTAAATAGAAATGCTTAGTTGGATATCGTGCTTTCATTTTTCTGCACTTATGCTGTTTTTAGTTTTAGAGACAGATAAGAGTTCTTTGTTGGATAAAAGAATATCCTTTAATCTTCTTATCTTAATTAAATTTCAATCTCTTTTCAGATAAGAGTACTAATGATACCCATCATGGAGTATTTGGCAGCATGATCACTAGTCAAAATGTAATATTAATTTGTTGGAAAATCTTTGCTTTTTTTCTTTTGGCACTTGCTTGATGATTCTTTTAAGAATTACGACGAATTGGCAAAGTAATACTGTCACACAAATGTGTTTGTAGTAAATCAAGATGACCCTCGTTTACAAATTTGTATTTGATTTGTTTTTTTTTTGTTATCAAATATTTTGAACTTTAACCAATTGAAGTTAATTGTATTTATGGTCAAATGACCGAAAAGAAACAAATCAGCAGACCATATGTATCATGATATCCCCAGTCTAGCAGTGGAGATTTACAGTTTCATCTTTGTCTTACTGTACAGCAAAATACTAAACACTGCATAATACTACATATTGCATTATACTATACAAGTCTTCAATGCAGATGACCCAAATATGTGACACAAAAACAAGAACAAAACAGCATAAACTGCGTTGGTTACAGAAAAGTGAATTTAACAAGTGAATAGCTACAATAAGATGCATCAGCTGCCAGTCATCGCCATCACTATCACCACCATCAACGAAATCGTTTGAAAAAAATATGGAGGGTACGGCAGGTGCGTGGCTAGGGGTTAAGGCATGGAACTTATGCTAGTGGCCCAAGCTCATTTGAACTTAAATTGATTCAATCTTTTAGAAAACTAAGCTCAAGTAAGTTACAAACTACTTGAAATTCTTTTATTATATGGAATGATTGTGAATGGTTGTGAGTGAAGTAAAAAAAAATGTTCCTGTTCATTAAATATTTATGAAAATACTATTAAACCCTTATAAAACTTTTAATATTTTTTAAATTGATTATGATTGGAGCAGAGACATAAAATAATGAAAAAAATATAAAAAAAATATTATTTTATTAAAAGAAAAGAAAAATGTAGTTATTTTTAATGTAATTACAAGAATTATCTTACATGAAATATTACCACTTTAAAAGATACTTTGTTTATCTACTTTAAAAAGTAAAACGATGCTTTTCTTTTATTGGGAGGTATATTTATGTATGCACGTTCTGTTTTTATAGAGAAGTATATTACTTTTATAAAACATAGAATATATGCCCCTTAAGGAAAGGGATAGATAAAACGGAAGACAAAATGTCACTAATTTAATGGTACCAACGAGTTATGGTGTCTCTTTTAAATGGTTGCAGTTTAATTCTTGTCATAAATAAAGTGTAAATTTATGAGTAGATTTAGTGGTTATGTGAGTTTCTTGTAAAAAATAAAAAAGAAAAAAGAAAAAAGTAACTAGGAATCTGAATAAGAGCATATGTTGATTTAAAATATTGTTTTTTCAACAGCTACAGACACCAAAATGTTTAGAAACGATAAATTACATCATTAAAATATATATCCAATAAGTCCAAAATAAAATCTCTCTGATATTAATGTTTCTAATATTATGTTATTGCATAAAAAATATTATTGATCTAGCGAGGGTGAGTTGAGGTAAAGACTAACCCATATCTCTAACAATAAAGAAATCTATCGTGTGTGCATATACATACACATATATCCTGCATAACATATATATTATGAATAATTGCATATACATGGTTATAAGTAAAGTATTTTCTTTACCATCATTAATATTCTTTTCTTATATACTTTTCCCACAATGCATGTTTTAGAGTGAGTGAGCAGGTGTAAGCTAGAAGCTAGAATTAATACCAAAACTTTTGTTGAAGGAACTACAACCTATAAAACAGCAGCTGAAGACATTTGTTTCCTTGATTATGTACTTACAATTCATTCACTTACATCCTTGTTATACAGTTTGTGTCAATCATCACCCTAAACAATGGCTGAAATCATTGCCTCTGAACTCCTAAAAGCCGTTTTCGAGAAGCTGGCCTCTGAAGCCTTAAAGACATTTGTTCGAGCCCAAGGAATTCATTCAGAGCTCAAGAAACTAAGAGGACACTGACCCAGATCCAGTTACTGCTTAATGATGCTTCTCAAAAGGAAGTAACCGACGAAGCTGTTAAACACTGGCTCAATGATCTCCAACATTTGGCTTATGACATAGATGATGTGCTTGATGATTTGGCAACTGAAGCTACTCGTCGTGAGTTGGACTAGCAATCTGGGGCTATCACAAGCAAGGTAAGAAGGCTCGTCCCAACTTGTTGCACAAATTTATCGCTAAGTAAGAAGATGTATCACAAGTTAGATAACATTACCACCAAATTACAAGATCTAGAAAAGGATAAAGTTAGTCTAGGTTTGATTGTAAAAGATGAAAAGTTGAAAAGAATTTATCAAACCTATTTGGTAGATACATCTAGTATTGTTGAACGGCAAGAGGAAAAGAAAGAATTGCTTGTGAAGATATTAGGGGAGGAGCCATGTAATCAGAATTTTAGCATTGTGCCCATCGTTGGTATGAGTGGCTTAGGTAAAACGACTCTTGCTAGACTTTCGTATGATGATGATGAGGTTAAGAAACACTGTGAACTCAAGGCTTGGGTTTGTGTCTCTGATCAGTTTGATATCTTTAATATAAGCAAAGTTATCTTACAATCTGTGAAGAAGGAAAACAAAGAATTCACAGACTTAAATCTGCTTCAAGTATATCTTAAAAATCAACTTAAGAATAAACGATTTCTAATAATATTAGATGATGTTTGGAGCGAAAGTTATGAGGATTGGGAGACCCTAGTGATCCCATTTAATGAGTGTGCTCGAGGAAGTAAAATAATAATGACAACGCGGAAGGAACCATTGCTCAAAAAACTGGGTTACACTAATATAAACCATCTGCAGACTCTATCACATGATGATGCCATGTCTTTATTTGCTCAACATGCATTGGGTGCAAATAGCTTTGATTTGCATCCAATCCTTAGGTCACATGGTGAAGGCATCGTGAAAAAATGTGATGGTTTGCCGTTGGCTTTAAGAGTAGTTGGAAGGTTATTAAGGACAATGACCGAAGACGAAGAAGAGTGGAAGGAGCTGTTGAATAGTGACATATGGAGGTTAGGAAAGAGAGATGAGGTTGTTCCGGCTCTTAGACTAAGTTACCATGATCTTTAAGCATGTTTGAAACAAGTGTTTGCATACTGTTCCTTGTTCCCCAAGGGTTGTGTGTTTGACAAAGACGATGTGATTATACTTTGGATGGCGGAAGGTTTTTTGAATGAGTTATCTTCAACAAGTCAATGGAACGCTTAGGTCTTGAATATTTCCAAGAGTTGTATTCAATGTCGTTTTTTCAGCATGCACCTACTGACAAATCGTTGTTTGTGATGCATGACTTGTTGAATGACTTGGCCACAACTGTTGCTGGAGAATTCTTTTTAAGGCTAGACAATGAGATGGTGAATGATGTTAGGAAGGAAGCTATTGAACAGTACCGCCATATGTCATTTTTTCGTGAGGAATACGTTGCTTACTCAAAGTTTCGGCCATTAAAAATGCTAAAAGTTTGAGAACATTCTTGGTAGTGTCCGTTGAACTCCAAGATAGCCAATGAAAATTCTACTTATCCAATAAGATTTTAGTTGACTTACTTCCTGAATTACCATTATTAAGGGTTCTATTTTTGAATGATTATGTCATAAGCGAGGTCCCAAAGACCATTGGGAGTTTGAAGCACTTGCGGTATCTTAATTTATCTCATACCTTAATCACACATTTACAGAAAATATTAGCAACTTGTATAATTTACAATCATTAATCCTTATTGGATGTAATGGATTAAGTAAGTTGCCTAATAACTTCGCAAAGCTTAAAAACTTACGACATTTGGACCTTAGGGACACCTCGCTTTTGAATAAGATCCCCTTTGGGATTGGTGAGTTAAAAAGCCTACGAACTCTCTCTAAGATCATTATCGGAGGTGATGATGGGCTTGCAATGACCGAGCTTAAGGACCTCAAAAATCTTCATGGGAAGACTCATATCAAGGGGCTTGACAAAGTGGCAATGGCAATGCATGCAAGGGAGGCAAACTTATTACAAAAGAGGTTTAGTGAGTTAAATCTAGAATGGAGTGACGTGTTTGATGGTTCTCGAAATGAATCTCTTGAAAAGGATGTCCTTTGTGGGTTAAAGCCTCATAATGATAGTTTGATAAAGCTAGGGATAATGTCATATGGGGGTCTAGAGTTTCCGAACTGGGTTGGGGATCCCTCGTTTCTTATTTTTGAATAGTGTATCTTTACGTAACTGTAAAAATTGTTCCTCTTTACCACCACTTGGGCAATTACCATCACTTAAGAAGTTGTATATTGAAGACATGAATGAGGTGAAGGCTACCTTTGTTGAATGTCCTAGAAATATATGAATGTGACAGTGGTATCTTGAGAAGGCTAGTTCAAGTACCTTCATCACTGACCACATTAAAAATGGAATCTATTCAGGGCTTAACGATGTGACGTGGAGAGGTATTATAGAGTGTCTTTGGACACTCAAAAACTTAATCATACATGCAATAAGATACTTGTGGGAATCAGAAGCACATGCAAGTAACGTTTTGAATTTGAAGGAGTTGAAAGTATGGGATTGTCTTAATTTGCTGAGATTAGGAGAGAAAGAGGAGGAAAATAATTATAGGAGCAACCTCATAACAACTCTTAGTACTTTAAGGATAGAAAGTTGTCAAAGTATGGAGCATTGTAGGTGTCCGAATAGCATCGAAAAGTTGCACATCTCTCATATCCCCTGCGTCGGAATAAACACACTAATGCCGCAAGCCTTGTTGTCTTTCATTCTAGAGAACTGATTTTGCTTACATTTATTAATACAAGTACATGTATCGTAATATCTAGTTGTTAACATGGATATGGTTACTGATTTTTTTGTTTGTATTTTACTTTATATTTTGCTGATAAATATGATGAGATTCTCACCATAATTGTTTCATCTTCATAAACATCTCGATTCAACTATCAAAGAAACGTTTGTGCTAGTTTAACAAAATTTCATTTCATGATCCATATTTTTTTGATATTGACGCACAACCTGACATAAGTTGTCACTATTGACGCCTATCTTGATATAATTTAGACTATATATAGAAAATTACAAAATAGCTTACGCATGTGTAGATATTCCGGTGACTATAATGACACTATTGTAAATGAGTTACAACAACATTTGTGAAAACCGTTATCCGCATATTAGATAACTTCATGACGAACAAAATTTGTTAAAAATCAACAACGGACTTTAAATCCACCTCTAATTTTGTGAGTGATATGTCGCAAAATAATAATTAAGATTATTATGTTCCAATCACGAAAATGATTGATGAATTATGATTTAGACTCATATGGTTGTGTGATTTGGGTGATTTGTGTATTTATCTCAGCTTGTAGTAACTTTTTGTAGGAAATTTGTGTTTATATATATTTGGGAGTTCGGATACATAGAAAAGCCTGGAAACACAACAAAAGATTTCTTTAAACAGTTATAGTGACAGTAATCCGTCGCAATTTAGTGTCGCAAGACATGGAAGCCGAAATTGTCACATCTTTTAGCAGCTGAGATATGGGCAAGTATCCGTCGCAAGTTATTTTCATAAATAATTTAGTGACCCAAGTCCGAAGATATGCTAGCATTATCCATCGCAACTTAGTGACAGAAAATATGGTCGCAATTATGTTTCACAAGTTATTTCTGTAAGACTGTAACAAATACTGTTGCAAATCTATCGAACAAATTATTTGCGACAAATATTATTTGTACCCAAGGCCAACTTTTAATGTATATGTGACGGCCAAAACTGTCGTAACAAACTTAATTTTGCGGGGCTTCTTAGATCAAGTTGTTGTAATATAAGAAACAACAAATCATAATGATATAAATTTTGGATTATTTATTCTTATTCTTCTAAAATCATAATTTAAAGCTAGAAATGATCTAAACGAGAAACACCATCAAACCCCTTAGCGAAGGAATACTGAATGTAGTCATAAGCGTTGATTTCCCTATACCTCGGTGGGTTCTCATCGGAAACCAACTCCTTAATCGGCCCGTACACCTTCGTAGATGGCGCTAGGGTGCCGCTAAAAAAACACGCCACCGACACCCTTGGTCCTTTCTCATTTGCCACCACTCTATGTTCCACACTTTTCAATTTGTCATTCGACATAATCTGAAAACGTTATTTTTTGAGTCTTCTATAAGTCTTATTGGTATTCTATAGATCAACGTTAATTCCCCCTC
>BJCM01065043.1:0-15022 GCA_018326385.1 Flaveria bidentis | reverse complement strand
TATATATATATATATATATATTTGTATACATATATATATATATATGTATATATATACATATATATGTGTGTATTTATATATATATATATACACACACACTATATATATGGGGATGATTTCTAAGAAAATCGGTAATTACGTGAAAATCAAAGAAAACCATGGAAATCAATAACATAATTCATAAATTTTATGTTATTTTAATTGTTAAAATCTTATTTAAGTATTTGTTTGCAGATATGTTGAACATAAATACGATAATGAAGATTTTTAGTATACATGACACTATGTCAAATGAAAAATGGTTACGTATACGTAAGATGTATATGTAAAACTAGGCTACGATTTTCATTCGATCCATACTCTTACTTTTATATACAATCACACAAATATAAAGGGTAGTGATAAAAACTTGTAACACCCGGATATTTTCTTTGAAGTCGACAAAAAAAGAAAAAGAAATAAATTACAAAGTCGGGGGACCAAACTTTCCAAAACGCGAGAAAAGTTTGGGTGAACGGGGAATAAGATGGGAGGGCAGCCCACACCCTCCCTCACATCTCCAAAATTCTGCAATTAGAGAAAAAGAAGAGAGAAAAGGGAGAAAAGAAGAGAAAGGTTTGGTTCGAGTGGATTCAAGCATGCAAAATCATCGTGTAGCGGGTCTAATCGAAGCTCTACTTCTTAGTGTTGTTTTTGTGAGTTCTAGGATCCCTCTTTTACACATTTTTGAATGATTTTAGGGCTGGAACACATCTAAAAATCGTTTTTGGATATTTTGATTGTGAACCTATTTGTGTATGTATGTGTATGTGTGTGATTCGTTAGGGTCTTGCTTTTGAGCTTGTGTGTGCTTGAATGGTGTTGTGGCATGCATTCCTAAGGTTTGGGATGGTTGATTTGGGCTTAGAATGGGTTTGGAAGAGCTTGGAGGTCGAAAATGGCAGAGTGGGTTCGGGATGAACTGCATTCTGCATCAGCTAGGGCTAGGCGACCGAATGGAGGCCATACGGCCGAATGAGGTGCGATTAAGGTTCATTCGTACGATTGAGGTTCAATCGCATGTCATGTGAGACGTACGACTAGAGCCATAAGCCTGCCAGTCGTGCGACTGAGGTTCAATCGCATGGGGAGTTATGCGACTGAGGCCCATACGCCTAGTTCCATCCGCATTAGGTCCATTCGCAAAAGTATTCATCCGCACTGGTTCATTCTCATAGGTTTTTAATCGCATATTGTCCATTCGCATAGTGTTTAGTCACAAGAGAGGTTATGCGACTGAGACGTGCCCATACGCCCAAATAGGACTGGTGTACCTGAGGAAAACGTAGTTTATGTACTGACTTTCGGGGGAAATGCAAATTGTAAGTTTTGACGTTGAAGGTTCCTGTGAGTTCATTTAAGTTGGTTGTTGTGGCCTTAGAGGTTATGTTGGGCTTGATGTATGATGTTGTATGTTTATGCATGATGTATGCTACGTATATATGATGTTGCCTTGTATGATGTTGCCCTGTATGATGATGACTATGTATGATGATGTTCCTTTTATTATGTATGATTATTTTCCATTGGCTTTACGTTGAATGTGAATGAACAAAATGAAAGTATTATGTAATGTAAAGTGGAAGATAATGAAAAGAGGAACATGAATGAATGCATGATTTAATAAATGATGAAAGTAAAGAAAGTCTTGCAAGCCTTGTATGTCGGGACACACCATTGTAAGGTGTTAGCCCAACGGTGTGTGGGTTCGTTACCCCGGGAGGATGCACATCGGGGTCTTTCTTTGTGATTGACAATTTGTATAGAACCAATGTTGCATACCTTAGGTACTGCGGCCAGAGGTGCTGTGCACCGTTATAGAAGGTCTATGATAGGCCTAGGTCCAGTACCAGGATACAAAAGGACATTGCACATGGCAATGGTACACCTAAACTTTACCTTAGGTATTGTAGCTAGAGGTGTTGTGCACCGTTATAGAAAGTCTATGATAGGCTTAGGTCTAGTACCAGGAAACTGAATGGTAAAGTTTATGGTTTTGATGGAAAGAAAAGATGTAATGACGAAAGAATGTGAACGTTAATGACACACGATGAATGAACAGAAGTTAACGAATGAATGATGAAGATAATAATTATATTATCTATGTGTACGTAGGATGTATGATCACATGCAAAAGTAAAGAACATTTTTAACGAAAGAAAAGTATGTTTTACTGTAAAACTAGAACTCACTCAGCAACGCTGAATTTTATGTGTTTCCAGTTGGCAGGTAATGATTGCTGGGGATGGCACGGGACGGCTACTCAGCTCTTTTGGATGACATCCATTTTTATAATCTTTTTGTGATGTAATGCAACATGTATTTTGTAACTGGATAACAATGTATTATTTTACAAAAGCCTTTATAATGAAATGAAATGTCATTTTTGAATGTTTCCGTTGTAGTGTTTAATCTAGATAAATGTAAATATATGTTTTATGTGCGATGATCGACCAACTGTAAGCGTCCTGGGAACGGGGCCTTACAAAAATTATAAGTTATATGACCGATTTCATTTGTTTTTTTAGTTTGCATATAATATTATGATTTTCTTAGAATTCATCCTTATATATACATATATGTGTGTGTATATATATACATATATATATATATACACACATATATATATATATATATATATATATATATATATATATATATAATTTATATATATATATATAGAGAGAGAGAGAGAGTGAGGGAGAACATATATGTTAATTTTTTTATCTTCTTTCTCAAATATACACAAGCATTAGGGTCAGCCCTTGCTTTATTCAAGTTAAGCATCTTGCTTCAGGCCCCCACATTCAAGAGGCACCCCAAATTCGATTTAAGGTTTTCTTTTAACATGGCTTTTGCAATTATCGGTCTCAAGAGTAAGTGCTATGTGGATCCAAGCTAACAAATCTTCATCATGTCTAGATAAGTCGACATAAGATGCATAGGTGTAGCTAAAAGGGATTGTTGCTTTTGCTTTTATCTTCTACCAAAATGTCTCATTTGTTAGTTTGTACGTGCTTGAACATCTTACTAATATGAATTCATATACTTAGTTGGTGATGAAATTATGACTTTAAACCATGGTTTTGGTCAGATTTCAAACCACATTATTGTACTGGTGATATCTTATAGAGGGGATATAAAGTAAGTTGATGTATTTGTTAAAATAATATGAATTAAATGTATATTTTGGCTAGCTTATTAGATGGTGTTTGGATATATGAATGAAAAGAGAATATTGCATATTAGATAGGTGGAATAATGGGTCAGATAACTGTTACAATCGAAAACGTAAAATTTGTATGGTACGTTGATGACAACAAATTCATAAAGGCCTCATTTTTTGAGTGCGTTTGAGGCCCCCAAAAAATTGAGCCGCCCCTACAAGCATACATACACTATCAGTATTTACTTATTATTTTTTTCTTCTAATTGAGTTACTTGAATCAACCCAAAAATTTCATATTTTGAATTTGAAATTAGTTAAAATTTCAAATTGAAATAGAGTGAACAACTGGAAAACCGACTTGACGGACACCATAAGAACTAAGACCTCAAATTGGATTAAATACAAGTGATCAAAGAAGCCTCAGCTTTTAGTGTCCTTAAACAACCTGAACAACGTACGACTAATACATTATTCATAGCTTTCAGTGTTTTCTTTGTATGCAACATCTTCAAGTAATATCCTAGAAAAAACAGATTGAATAAATTATGAGAAGATGATAGAGATTTCTAGAACCAATTCGAATAAAAGGCCTGAAGTTTCGACTCATGGTAGTCACCAACGACATCGCACCAGCATTCGTTGAGTCTGGTAGCATACTTAACGTGTTTATTCATTTATCAAACATTTATATATCTCGTATATCTAAATCCACGAAGGAAAAAAAATCCATTTAACAAGGTTATATAATAGTCTCCAACATAGCATACACACACGTACTTACTCTAGGAGTGTTGCCCTCTAGTGTGCCCTCACGATCCATTTTCAAAGAAACATACATGAGTGATATTGGTTCGGCTCATCGTTCTTCCAAAACGTATATAGACATTGAAGTGGATGAGCCGAAGCAATATCACGCCGTGTATATTTCTTCGGGGGTTGATAAAAGAAGTGGTTTTGATGATTACCGGAGGTGCTTATTGCTCCCCTTTTATAGACAAGATCATGGACTTAATTCATGCATGTGACTCTATATTATACATATCCACTGAAAAAGAAGATGCCAAAACTATATAATATTATCATTGTTATTTTATGTTATCTAGGGTAACAAAATTAGCAAGGATTAAACAATCAATGACCAAGCTTCAAGATTTGCGAATCCACTATACTTATGTGTTCAAATTATTAATTATTAATCATTTTAGAAATGTCTAATTGAAAATTTTGTCCCCCACGTATCTTCTAATGAGCATAATTAGCTAAATTGTTTCAATGGTTCGAAATATAAGCTGGAGGAAAGCTAAATGAGGTCAAAATTCAATGAACTAAAGAATAATCAGCACGAACTATATAACTTGTTAATATTTTCTTTAATAGCAGTTTATTTATTTTGAGATCACCTAATTGCTCCTATTCAAGTTTGAACCTGCATGGTGTTTTAAGAGATTTTGATTTGTACTACTAGTCTGCCAATCCAATTAGCATATAACTTGTATGCAAGAGTTAATTATTTATATACATCTAACGGTTGTGGTTATTGGAAGAGGGTTTCGAAATATAAATCAGAAAGGGTATTTTACATTTCATATTATTTCTTTTGTGGCGGAAAGGATGATGTTTTTGGTGCTTCTTTTGATAAAAAAAGAATCATTTTATGGTTTAAATATTCCTGAAGGAGCTTGAGTGTGTTGATTGGTAATTAAACACTATGTTCATAGTATCATAAGTTCTTCACCTAGAGGTGTAAGGCTGTCAGGATGCTTGAGGGTGACACTGTGATAGTAGGTATCTGGATGAAGCATTTGGATTACACGTTACATGAAAATTAGTTCTTGAAATTCTTCAAGTTATCTGAACTGTGTTTGCGAGCTTTTTCATGAGTTTATTAGGAAAAACTTGTCAAAATAGAAATGGTTGAAAGTGCAACTGGATCGACGATGATTACACGAAGTGACAGTTGAAGTCAAGGGACTAAAGGCAGTAGTGTTCCTCTCTCTAAAAGAAAAATTCAAGACAATGTCACACCAGTCACTTGAATTTTAGATTTCCTAAAATTAAAGATATTATTTAAGCTTCCACATTTAAAATAAGGTTTGTAACAATTTTATAAGTTTAAGACTAAACATTAGATAGAAGTTGAAGTGTTTTATAAGCTGATCCTTTTCATACCGTTTGATATGAACATTCTTTTTGTACACATTTACATCAAGCCTAACATTATTTTGCAGATTAGTTATTATTAAAGTTGATATGTTTCATAAGCTGCTCCTTTTGTTTATATACATGTTACCTTGAATGCAATATATTGTACAAGTGTCAACATTAGTAGTTTGAATGCAATATATTGAACAAGCAGTATCACCAGCTATTATTATGTCTGGTATTACAATCGTTAAACGTGTTTGAATTTTGGATGGTGACAGAATTCCCGCACGTTTAAGGTAGAATTCTCGTGCAACGCGTGTGGGAAAACCCTAGTTATATGTATTGAATTATGTATTTTTAATTTTATTTATTTTTATTTTAATTTTCTCCCTTCATATATAGAGTATTTTGAAAATTCCTTTTGGAGCTCTAATGGCCGGAGAAGAGAGACTTGGATGTTAGTTAACATATGGTCTATTTGGTAAGGATGTTTTTAGTTTTTTTTTTTAATTATTGGTTAAATTATCCCTAATACTCATCAAGTAATAACATTTCTGGTTTTTATCGCAAACAAACAAGCTTTAAAAAATAAATTCATGTAAAATGATCATTTAAACATTATACGTATATAATTATGAACACCCCCACCCCCCACAAACCCCAACCCCAACTTCCATGCTCATAGGTATCTTCTTATTCATCACACTTTCACTCCACGCGTGCCTGAGCAATCTTATTCAGTCAAATGTTTGTTGTCGGGAAGCTGGGTAGTAAGGAAAAGAGACTCCTACAAGTGTAATTGATTTTATTAATTATAATTAATTTGAATCTTCCACTCTGCATGTTACAAACATTTTGCTATATTTTTTAAAATGATATATATAGTTATCATTTATACTTGTTTATAAACTAAAAGGATTGCTAAGACTTAATTGATAAAAAATGTAATTGATTTTATTAATTTAAATTTATCCGTGTCTAAAGCCACGATTAGGATGAATAATCAAACTGCTTATAACCAAAACCTAGTATTTATAAAATCCAAAAGCAAATAAATTGGTTATACTTTTGGTTTTACCCCATAACCGTACCATGCTTGTCTTCTCTCAAACAAGCTATAAATCTTGATGTATGCTACAATGACTAATCATCAATATCATGCGACCAAGAAAAAAATCATCTAACATTGTTTGATAAATGTCCGATACAAATGCAAATCAAGACCTTTCATCAAGTAAGAGGACACAAAAGTTCATAGAAGCCTGATAGTGGTTGTGTGCATAAACCATCGATCAACTCTACTGACTTTGTTCAAAAAGCGGCAATAGTGTAAACATATCATGTGTTGAACTCTAAGTGTCAAGTAAAATTATTAAAACCGAAGCAAAGTAGTGGCGTACAACCAATACCACTATGCGACTATATATTGACAATTCAAGTTTATAAGACATACCCTCAAACTAGGTGTGAGCCAAAAAAAAACTGAATCATTGATGGTGTATCGATATCTATAGTATTTACTATTTAATAAAAAAATAACTAAAATGTCACATAACACTCTCATATTACTCTTCTAAATATTTTTTCATCAAACTAATATATTATTTTAGTCAACTTTTTTATTTGTAGAAACTAAATTAATAGTACTAATTCATTTTGTTTTGGATTTAATCTTTTTATATAATCAACTTAATTGTATAATTATATTGTTTTGAATTATACATATTTTTATAGCCAAATAGATTCAATTTATAAAAAACTAAAAAGAAAAAACAATATTTGTTGATAGATTTATATATTTTAGGTTAGTATGATTTTAATACAACTGTTTTTTAATTTTACATGTGTCAATTATATGTTATATTATTCAAAAAAGAATTCAAAAATTTATAGCTTATATAACTTTTTATTTTTTATTTTTATAATAATATGCAACTTAATCATACAAAATATTTATACATTTATAAATTATGTTGTTTTCATATTTTCAACCCGTGTATTATATAGGTTTACTAAAACTAGTTCTAGTATATATATATGGTCTAAATACGTGATTTTACATTAAGATTACAGCGAAACACGTTAATTTGTTTATGTTTTGATCCATAGGTGATTAGAGCTTAGACGATCATAATTTGAAGCAAAAGAAACAAAATAACAATTTCGAAGTACCAAAGACATAAATATCAAAATATGGAAAAAGGAGAAGTTAACGTATAATATGTCGTGTAGGGGAGTATCATACGTTGGTAGTGTATGAGGCATCGTATTGGCGGATTATCATACGCGGGCGTGTGTCAACAATGTTTAATTTGATATATTTACTTCAGAATTTCAACAAGTTTCTAAACTAATACACTAGTTAGCGTATGATACACCGGGTATAAGGTACCATACACCAAGGACAACAAGAAGTTCAGATTTTATGGTTTTTCAATTTCAAAACATTCATTCAGATTTCGAAACATAACTTATCATACATAAAAACTAACGAATCCAAGATGTTTTTTGGTGTTCTAAAGCCTTTCCATTCATTCAAATCATCTGCAATCACCATCAAAACATGATTGAAGATTTAATGAACACCATGGAGGGAAACTTCTTTCATGATTGCTTAAGTGAAACAACTAGTATAATTTAATTAGATTTTTGTGTTGAACATTGGATTACCGAATATAATTAAAGGTTTGGTTAATTTAAAAGGTTTGCTTATAAAAAGTTATATGTTTGATTATTAGTTTTCGATTTACTTGCCTCGTCAATTCATTAAGAAAGCTAGGCAACTTGATACAAGTAGATTGGTTATCTTATGTACAAACAAGTCTTAAAAGATTGTTATTTGTTTATCATTTTAATCAAAGTTAAAATCTTGAAGTTAAATTCGTATAAATCTAGATTTAAGATACCAATTAATAATCTTCTAAAATTAAACCCGAAAATGATTGTTTTCTTATTTATTAATAATATCATTTCCAACATTTTTTTTGTTTTTTGTAGTTGTGTTTCTTACAATTTATCAAATTTCAATTTTTGCTTTGTAGATAACCTTAATTACCCTTATATAATAAAGGTAGTTAAAACCGATCATTTAACTAATTTTTTATGTAGTCTCGACAACCGGATTAATTATAAACAAACGTATAACCATAGTGGCTATGCCTAATCCAATTAAAAATCCTATTTGTAATTTCTGGTGTGTCTGATGACACTTTTGTAGTTTGATTAATAACCTAATTAAGCGAACCTAACTGGAATTAAAACTCACCCACCTATGTGTCTTTTCAATTTTACAAAGGACAAGTTAAATACGTACTAAAAAGAAACTAATATTTGAAAATGACATATGTTGTTTATTCTCCTTAAATATTTAATAGGAATGCTAAAATTTTATTTGCCCTAAATCTTTAAGCCTACACATATTCTTATAAATCAAATTTATGCCCTTTCTGGTGTTCATTAGCCTTTGTTTCAATCTTCATCAGCATATATACTTTCAGTTTCTAAGGTTTTAATCTCAATGTAGTTGGGATAAAGTGAGTTGTGAGAGATTCTGTCTTCCTCATCACTATGTGATGATCTTCCATTGTCTTGGTTAAGATCTAACGAACTTTTGGATCTTCATTTATATGAACTTTCTTTCACAGATCTTCACTTCACTAATCAAGCTATTAAATTTCTCAATCTACTAAGAGAGGTTTTCACCAGATGATTAATGTCAATTGTAAGATTTACTTACTCGTTTCATTGTTATATGTAAGCTTTAGACTAAATTCTGATAACTTTATGTCAATTCTAAGGAAAGGTGAAAGAAGAAGTATGTGTTCTTGAAGTTTTCCAAAACCAAACAAGATTAATGATTTTGATATTCTAGTGAATAATGTTGAATCAAACCACCGTTCATTCCAAGAATCCTATGAGTTACAATTCGATAAACAAATAAGGTCAAGTCCCTAATTTCTAAAACTAAAGTATCAAATTCGTTAACATACATAACATAGGGACAACTTTATAAACTTATGTATACACGTATAAAACATGGCGGCTTTTGTATTCCACTATGTTGACCCATATCTATGTTTAACAAGGTTATATGTTGGTCTCCAACTTAGCATCATGGCCTGATGATCCCTTCAAATGTGTTATATATGATGTTTCAAGAAACATATTAATGGATCCTCAAGATCATCAGACAAATTTATCATTCAACAAAAAAACAATTTTTAAAATTTTAAGGATAGATAAAAACATACTCATCACTTCACTTCGCTTCTCAAAAAAACATACAAGAGTGATATTGGTTCGGCTCATCATCCTACTAAAGTGTATGTGTAAACGCTAAGGTGGATGAGCCGGAGCAATATCACGCCATGTCTATTTCTTTGTGGGTTGACAAAGAAGTGGTTTTGATTATTACTAGAGGTGGTTATTGCTCCCTTTTATACACAAGATAAAGGACTTAATTCATGCATGTGACTCTATATTATATCCAATGAAAAAGAAGATGCCAAAACTATATAATATTGTTATTTTTATTATATGATATCTACAAGCGAGAATAAACAATCAATGACCGTATTTCAAGATTTGCGAATCCAACGAGACCAATGATGTTCAAATTATAAATTATTGATAATTGAGAAATAAATTGAACATTTTGTCCCAAAGTTCAAATGTTTTAATGGTTCTAATTATAATTTGGAAAGTTATTGATCATTATGCAAAGAAAAAAAATTAATGAATCAAAGAATAATTAGAATGAAAAATTATAACTTATACTTTTTCAACAACAATACACTTTTGAGGCCAACCTGATCATAACCAAGTTTAAACCTAATTGATCTTCAAATCATTAATATTTGATTCTTTCCATTGGGTTATGACCCAAGTGACATGCATGAGTTACTTATACATATGGATAAACTAGGTATTATACCAAGACGCACGTTGCGCGTTTTAAGCACAGGAAAATTGAGGCTCTGACAACCCATAATCATATCCACATCACAACCCCACAAGTTAACATGAATAATTTATAATCAAACACCCCACTACCAAGCATCAAAACAAAGGTTCTCGGGGACTCAGAAAACACAATCATATTGCGGCTGCAATCTAGAGGATTGCCGCTCCCGAACAACCATGGTTTTGGATTGTTTATCATCATCGCCCAACAATAGAGTACATTATCAACCATTCGTATTTCATCTCATGGCTCAAACATGTTTTATCTAGTCATCATAACTAGTAACATTCAATAGTGAACTCTCATCTGAGACAAACTCATCATCACAGAGGAAAAAAACCTTGATAGTTGAAACTCAAAAGGTCTCAGATGTGCAAACTGACCTCGTCATCGACCACACCTCGAAAAGCAAACAGTCAACCAATAATGAACCTTTCTCGTTCTCTAGAGACAAATAGAAAGCACAAATTAAGGACGAACAACAAAGTTTGAGGTGAACTGGTGACGAATCGACCACCGCCGCGAGCATGGGGGATCGGAATCGGGGCGGTAAGTGAGCAATAAACCATTGCCGCTATCGGTTCTACCGTCACCACCTAGGGCACAGAGGAACGGGGACCCCGTGCACGCACCCAGCGGCGATAGAGGTGGAGGTTGACCAAAGGCTACAACCTCATCACATCCACCTCGATGACGCTACTAACGGGTCATCAACCAGCGACGACGACGAAAATCGGTCTAGGCGGCAACCCCAACCCCTCCACACAACAATAGCTGACAAAAGCCGACCACCACTCCTCGAAATACAACACATGCACCACACGCCGACGTGGGATATCATAGAAGCCGGAGAGGTTGCCACCTCGACCAGCCGAAAACCCTAAAAACCCTTGCAGGAAATCCATCAGAACCGAGAAAACAAATGACGGTAACAAGACGAAAGCCCATCGCGGTAGGAGACACTACCCCTCAATCCCATAAACCTCTCTCTATCTCTCTCTTTGAAGAAGATAGTGAAAGTGGGTATTTGAAGTGGTAGTGGGGGTACAGTGCATAACTGAGTTGTACAACACACATAAAACCTTTAAGATTATTGTTCATTCACATTGCTTTTTAAATATATAGGTTAATTATAGTTGACATTCGTTGAGTTATACAACTCGAGGTCATTCTCATTGCTCAACTAGGTTATCGTGTGATTCCAGTTTATATTCACAGTGAGATCATATTTGATAGACCTAATTAGCCAACACCATTGCAATCATTTCTAAGGCCTTCCTATATGTGTGCATCATTTTCTTACCCTCATGTAAGTATTGATAAGGATATTTAAGAACCACAACTTTCCTAATATTTCAATTAAGAGAAGGAATGGATGATATATAAGGTCCATTCAAGACCGAAGTTCATAACTCAACATTATAGATGTTGAGAAGATGTATTACCCTTCTTTTCACATTTAAAACTATATGTAAACAGTAGAAAAAATGTATTTCCGAGATCAAAAACTTTTACCATTTAAGAGTTACCAAGAGCTTTTAGATTAAAACTATTTATGGTTCAATAAAATAAAACTCAGATCTAAAAATGATGTATGATTTTGCATGAATTCCTTGAACCAAAAGAAGAGAAAGTAAAGACCAAAAAATGCAAGAATTCATATTTCTTGCAGGAATGAGATAACTACCGAAGGCAGTTTAATTATTTAGAATTAAACATTTTTTACTTAAAATTTCACATGTGAAACTTCAGAAATATCAAATTATATAATTTTATAATAAAACAATAATTAAGAAAATAAAAAACCCAAGTTAGATTAGCTATGCCTTACAACTTTAAATATCTTGTAACCAAAACTCATAATGGAATCAATACTCCCAACTAACTGCGTTAATTCTCCATGGGTTTGGAAAACAATTATCACCATATTTTTGGTTAATTAAAGAACTGTTTGACAACATCTGAACTAGTAAGTGTTGAACTAGTATGATATCTGATTGGATAAAAGACTTTAAACCAATAAGTACTGAACCAATAAATATTGTTTGGTTGAATCTCCGAAGGACTTTATAAAATACCTATTTTACCTTTTGTTATTAACCCTAAAGTGGTGGCGGTGGAGGTGGCTAGCGGACTTGTTGTTAGTATTTGGGAGTATATGGATGGGGTAAAATGGTCTTATATTCATTCAACATCTTTATAATGCTGAACCATTAAAAGGCAATATGAACCACTAAGAGGTTTTATTCAGATGAAATTAACACATTTAATGCTAACCGGTTCAAAAGTAGTTTTTTAATGGTTTCATTACGAGGCTATCAAAATAGCCTATAAGTGAGTTTAGAATTACTATAGATGAAAATAGTGGATATAGATAAAGAGAAGTCAAATGGGCATGTGGGTATGTGGGTTTATTTTTGCATTTGATTAGTTTTGTTAAATGTCAAAAATACCCTTACGTACAAGTCATCAAGAATGATTTAATGTTAAATCAAAACAACGTTCATTCAAAGAAAACTATGTGTTACAGTTTGATAAATAAATAGGGTGGAGTTCATAATTTTTAAAACTAAAAGATCAAATTTGTTAAAGCACATAGCATAGGTACCGGTATATAAACATATGGGCATATACGATTATACGTGTATAAAACATGGCGACTTCTGTTGAGTACACTAATGTTGTATCAAACTTAACTATGTTGACCGATGACCCATTTATAGTGGAAAAGGAGGATCATATCATGATATCACTAATGTTGACGTTTGATTTCATAATCTGTGGTGGATTCTCAAGTCTTAAGTTGACAATTTAGGAGAAATAAGTTATTAGATTCTTCATCCTTTTTCCTTATTAGGTGTCACAATTCCTCAACTTCTGCATAAATTATATTATTTATTGATTAAAATATATTTTCTTAGTTCTAAGTAATTAGGCTTCTTCTTTGTAAATTATTATGATCTTGACTGGAATTCTTATTTTGATTTTTCAAGTTGAATGTATTAAGCATCATTTTGAATTTGGTGTGTTCATTTATTTTCTTAATTTGGTTTGTTGACTTTATGGACTACGAATTTGAATATCTAACCAAAAGCCAAATATAACATTTGATATTAAATCCAAACTGAATTCAAAGTTTTTTTTAAAGATTTAAACCAAAGAAACAATCTATAAATACTATTAAAACTATAATTTGGGTGTCACATGTCATCTTTAAAAGATTTTCACCTATGATTTGTTGATATGTTATCATCACGATAATCCATTGTTTTAAATAAAAGATGAATCATGTAATACTTTTGAATTTTAATTTCAGATTACAAGTATTAAGCTTATAAATAAAAATTTGAACTATGTTAACCTTTACAAATTTGTTTAACACATTTAAAATAAATAAAATTTCATTTTGAACATAATATCCTAATGGTCAAAATATTATTTTTGTAATAATCATAATTTAATTCTTAAGGTTAACATATGTAATTTAATATGACAATGAGTTTTCTAAATTAAAAAAATTAATAATGAGTTTTTAAAGTAATAAAATGTTTATACCTTAAGATAGTATATTTTTAATCTTATAATTTTCCATATCTATATTTATACATCAATACATATTAATAAATAAGTAACGTGGGTGCCACATGCAACTTCTTAAAGTGTCCACGTAAGAGTTGTTCACATATCGTTATCATAATAAAATTTTTATTTAACAAAAGTTAAAAATGTCAAACATTCAAATTTGGAGTTCTAATTTTAAGATTATAAATAAAAAAATCAACTATGTAAAACTTTACAAATTGGTTTCACATTTTTTAAATATATTTTTAAAACAATATTCTAATCGTCAAAATGTTATTATTCTTTTTTAAAACACAACTCAATTCTTAAAATTTACATATCATATAATTTAAAATGATAAATAATTTTCTAATTTAAAGTTTTAATGATGATTTTTTATAATTAAATAAAATGTTTAGAACTTAACATAATGATTTTGAATCTCATATTTTCCAAACCTAAATATAAATGCTTCTATTCAATACCCGTTATTATTCATATTCATCAAAATCAAAATTACGTTTCATTATAAATTCATGAAAAATGTCAAATTAAAAAAAAAACACTTTCGAAATACATGTGTTCTTTAAATACATTGCAACAAGCAAAACTCGATCTCAGAATAGGTATGTTATTTCTTGCTTATTTCTTTATAGTTTGTCTAATTATCACAAGAAACAAAACCGTTTAATTACCTTTTTTACTTAAACCTCGTAAGTACATGTAATGCTTTTATATTTTATTATATATCACTTTCATACATTTAAATGATTATTTTGATCCATCATAATATCTAGTTCCACCTATTATCTTCATTATCAAATTTGTTATAATATTAAACATATGTCCAAAAGATCAAATGTTTTTTTATGTACGTTTGAAGTTTCTAACATTAGTCACAATTACTTTTATAACAAGCTATCATTTAATTTATCTTTTATTTTTATAAACTATAAGTCATCGTCGTCGTCCTCTTTCTCGTCATCGTCATCGTCATCGTCATCGTCATCGTCATCGTCATCCTCCTCCTCCTCGTCATCGTCATCGTCATCGTCATCGTCATCGTCATCGTCATCGTCATCGTCATCGTCATCGTCATCGTCATCGTCATCGTCATCGTCATCGTCATCGTCATCGTCATCGTC